>JAIUZE010014223.1:0-30675 GCA_022085475.1 Heliosperma pusillum | reverse complement strand
TTAGAAATAGAATGAAATAACATGAAATGATTGTGATATTCTTATGTTCAAGCCTCGATGGCTAAGACTTTGTTTCTAGCCGGTTTGGCCAAACGGGTTTGGTCAAACTAAGATCTAGTCAGCCCCGTTTTGACTGATGACCCGTCGCGGGACTCGGGTCGGGGATTTGTCTTCAGGTCAGGTTTTATTTAATGAATGAATGAATGAGCCTTAGTAGATATGAGGCGATATGATATTTGAATATGATTTATATGCAATTAGTCACATGATAGGAAGTTTTTCCCGGGACTGTTTGATTATATGGTTGGTGTCGTGTTGACTAAGTACCCATAGAGAATTATGAGTATATGGCGTCTTGACCATTCTAATTCTAAATGAGTATCTTGGACCATGACATTGATAGGCCTTACTATCTTTAACGAGCATATGGAGTTTACAGCTTGATAGCTTTTGTGTCACTGGCTTGGGCCTTTTGCTACCAAGCCGGGGGCATGGCATCCTAAGAGTTCCGCTTTGGGAAGGGAGCCAGCTTAAGTACTAGCCATCTCTGATTAGGGGGTCGCCTAGTAGAGTTTCTCGTGTACGGTTATGTCATGAGACGGGGAATGGAATAGCTGTTGTCGCTAGGTCTGATCAGTCTAGGACTAGGATGTTTTCCTACCTTGTGGTATAGCCTCGAGTTACAGAAGTCGACTATTGACTGGACTAAGAACTTATGCCTGTTTCTAGAAGTATTGGTCTTTCCTGTTTGATGATTCTATGAATCTTAGAAGGTGAGATGCAAGCCGGCTAAGGTTGATAGAGTTTGGATTACCGGTTGTTAACTGATTCACATGATAGCTTGCATGAGTAGCTTAGCCTTCATATGATAGGTTATATGTTAGTTATTTGTTTCATAACATGATAAGCATATCATATATGTTAAAGTTTTGTATTTGCCATATACATTTCTTTTATGTTATTCATGTTTTATTAAACTCGACATTTCGTGGCTGGGAGAACTCGGAGTTACTCCCCACTGACTGTGGCTTCCGTGTTTATATTTAATGCGGTTGGCAGGTTTGTGATGCATACTTGGGTACATTGACGAGCTAGCGAGCGAAGTATTTACCTTGGACCTATATTCGGTTCTTAGATTGTATATTATTATACACTCTTTTATTTCCGTATTTATACGGGAGATATGTCTCCCGTTTTGGATAATTCTTATGTATAATATTATTTTCCTTTTGTTATGAACCTTTTTATTTATGACACCTTTGTTATGATGAATATATTTAATAGTAGGTTCCGGTTTTAAAATTTACCGATTTTCACTAAAGTGAACCTATTAGAAACGTATTCTCATCTCTTATTTATTTAAATTACTTGTTTATCTTTCCGCAAATTTGAGGGTGTCACATCAATCGATCGAGTAGTCGAGTAAACCAAGTACAGACTTCTAGCCAAATATTCAGAAATTTGCACTCGATCGAGTCCCATAGGGCACTCGGTCGAGTCACTCTTACTTGGTCGAGTGCTCTCATACACTCGGTCGAGTCACCCAAATACAAATTAATAAGAATAATCAGGAACTTTTGCTCGGTCGAGTCATAATGGTACTCGGTCGAGTTCGTCATACTCGGCCGAGTCTCATTATGCGCTCGGTCGAGTCACCATTTCTCAGCACACAATTTCACATTGACTACCCGCACTCGATCGAGTGTCAGGGACTCGGTTGAGTAGACCCTACTCGGTCGAGTACTCTGCCCCACTCGGTCGATTCATGCAATAATATAGCCGTACAACAATAATACCACTTTATATCGTGTTTCACACTTAACCACAATAATTCAACTCGTATTTCCTATACTCATGCATAAACTCATGTCAACATGTATACAATATAGATAACAAGAACATGCCATCATCATTTATAATAACTCTTTCATTTAGGTTCATCATCATGCCATATCATTTCATACATCATATTAGCATGTCACATCTCATGTGATGACACATATCACAAATCTCAACCACTCTACTCCATATCCACATCCACATCCACCTTCATTTCACACATCATCATCATATATTAGTACACTAAATGCACATAACACTCCGAAACTTCCGAAGGTAACCAAGTAAGAGTCATAAAGGCAAAGGTGCAATGTCGGGACGTCTCCTAAATTTTTGCGGCAGCTCCCTATGACTCCTACCCGTGTTCATTTTATTGGACTCTCCTAGTTCATTAGGTTCATTAATTTTAGGTTCCAAAATTGTTCGCTCTGATACCACTTTGTAACATCCTCATGCACCAATGTGCCTTAAAAGGCCCCCTTAGCACACGGGAGTGCTACCATCTCAGTTGTCCGAGGTAGCATATATCAATTCAAGCGATAAAGGACACATAAGTTTATTAATAAGTGTTTAAATGTCAAATACAGAATCTCAAAACAGATGACATACCATCTGACCAATAATCTAAACTCAACAATGACAAAGTATTAAAGAATAACTAATAAATATTTAAGACTCCAAGACTAATAAGCGGAATCTAGACACGACATGGTGATCTCATCCTCATCCCATCGTAGCGCTATAGGTTACCTGTGATCACCTGGTCACTATCCCCCAATGGATCACGGCAGTTTTGAAAACAATAGAAAGGTCAGTAAATGCATCTACCGATCAATGCACAAGATAAGCACAAGGGATAGAGAAACCAGAGGGCCACCGCAGCGGACACCTCAGTAGACTCAGATTACCAGCCTGCTCTACAAAACCACCTATTGACCCTGGACCGCAGCCACAGGCGTCGAAAGCGCCTCTCACCGTAGCGAGAGAACCCGGAACATTAATGTGCACATCCCCCACGTGGTGGGATAACCACTGGGGCGAACTCGGGGTGAGATCCGTCTCCCAACGGTATTACCAAACACAGTAACCATAGTAACCAAGTAACCATCGTCAACAACCCCAAACCCGAACTCCATCAACAACATCATCAATCACATAACAATAACAAATAGCATCTCATAAACATCGATTAAAAACGCAATAATGAGTAGGGAAACCCTACCTTAGCAAAGATCCGAAAATAGTACTAATGGTTAGAAGCGTTCCTCAACGAAGTCCCCCCCCCTGAAGCAATCAACAATCATATAATCAATACAAGTTCATTCCCTCTCCCCCAATTCAATTAAGACTACCACAATAATCACAATCGAAACGTAAACATGTATACTTACCAAAGAAATCGATCAAGGCAATGAAACAAGCAATTCCGGCACGAGATGATCAAAGGCTCTTGAGAAATAAGAGAGAGTTTAGAAAGCTAGGGTTTCTGATGATGAAAGCGTAAAAACCGATTATGAACTAATCCCTCATATGAAGCCTAAAATCATCCGTGCGATCAAATTCGAAAAACGGTCGTACTCGGTCGAGTACAACATGTACTCGGTCGAGTGCCAATGTCACTCGGCCGAGTACGCGAGATCCTAAGCACCCAAAAGACACCAGCCAACTTTACTCGGTCGAGTAGCCTATACTCGGCCGAGTCCTCCAGCACATAGAAATACGGAGCATTACACAAGGTGTAGGGGATTCCTCTCTATTAGAGGCCAACCTTCTAGGACGACATTTCGCCATTCATTTCTACGTTCTTGTGGCGTAAGTGCACTTTGCTCGTTCTTGATGGCCCAGAAGACTCATCGGTTCTTAGAAGTCGGGAGTCATGTAGAGAAAAGAGAATATGAAGTCTATGTTCAGCAGTATGTTTGCCACCAACACTCTTTTGCTTACCGATGTACTTACAATGTTGCGTTAGAGTACTGTTTAATTACATAGAGTGTATTTGACCAAATGAGTCAAATGTCGTCGTGTATAAGACAATATTTTACCGCTGTAAAATTAAAAGACATTATATTGCAGCAAAATCCATAGTTTACCCGGCTGTTATTAGAGTTATTAAATCGTATATTTTGATTCGTGACCTGAAATGACACGAGCTGCAAATTTAGTACTATTAGGTGTTTGTATTTGTGGTGAAGGGTTCAGCTGACGAATTATGAATGTGACAACAATGCATCAAGTATTGTATTCTCACAGATGGGAAACCTTCAATTTTCAAAATTTAATCGAATGTCAGATTGTCAGCATATGAATTAAGTGGAAAGTTATAGCAAGAATGAAATTTTTAATAAATGATACTTTTTCACCATGAATTGACACAATATTACATTGAACATCAACAGGATCCTGACATGTTAAAACTGCAAAACACATATAAGTACAAAAACATTATGCCTCTCGAGAACTTCCACAAGCAGCTATACTATGAAAGGAAAGTTGACCTCTCTACTCGAGGATGTTTGCATGAACATCTCATCCAAGTGGAGGTTGGGGACTGAGGGTCTCTCTTATCTCGTCTTCTTTTGGGCTCAAACTGGCAAATCCTTCATTCCTTAAGTTAGTGAAGCGAGGGCTGTGTACTTGTGGTGGTAGTACTGGGAAAGAAGCTTGGGTCCTGTTTACCAGGGCAGCAGGAGAACTGCTAGTAATCTTCGGACTTTGGATGTGACGAACTTCCCCCCGACTTCTTGTCATAATTTCACCAAGGAACTCTCCACTGTCCATAGTAGTCATAGATACTTGACGACCTGGATCCTATAAGGTCCATTTGTATGATAATCATAAGGGATTATCAGCTTTGATAAAAACACATTTTTAGGACGAGTTTGCACTCCCGATGGTTCAGTAATTTGTACCACTATACTCACATATACTCTGTAAATTTTACATTAATAAAACAAGAAGCACGATGGGTTGAAGATGGTAATACGATGAGTAATACATGTGAGTATCATGGTGATGAAATTCAGTACCACACTATGGTAATACGATTTGTATTTTGTTTGGCAAATGCTTAGGAAACTTACTTCAAATGCCAGATTGTAAGCGATAGGAGGAGCATCTTCATACTCAGCAGCATCTAAGTCCTGAAGATGGGCTAATTTGAAGAACCTAGGTAAAACATATTGTCTAACTGGGACTAGAAGCATGATCAGCAGAGGGAAAAGAACTCCAGCTATTGGGATCCACGTTATCCCGAAACACAGCAACAAGTACACCGTCTGAAAAATTGTGAAGAAAGCAATCGTCTTGAAGGGAACTGTCTCAATGAAGGTTGTGTGTTGATCTTCAACCACTCTGGTACAAGTGTTCAGTTAGAAATCAAGTTAAATCATTGTGACAAAGCGTAAAAAAGATTTAAGACCAACGAGTATCACGCAGGAGTGTAAAATTAGAACATGGTGAGCTTTCAGGCACTGGGGAGAGGTTTTAACTAGTAACTTTGCATGCTTATCCCAAAACTTTGAACTGTCATCCCCCTTCTTAACCAAGTTTGTCCAGTTTGGAGAAGGGGAGGGGTTGACGTAAGACTTATACGAAAAAAAGAAAAAAGATTAACCCTTTGTTTGGATGGAGGAGTTTGGAGGGAGAGGGAGGGAGGCAATTTGGTAAGTAGGGTTATAAATAATGGCGGGATGCATTTCCCCACTTACATGAGAAAGAATCAGAAGGAAAGCACCATTGCTTTCATTCCGCTTCCATCTTCCTCCCTCCCTTTCCCTCCTACTATTGAATCACACTACTCAATAGTGTTAACATAACAGTAACTACATACTTGTATCTTCGACTGGGAGCAGTGAAGAGCAACAATATTCGTTCCCAAAATTGATTTCCAGGCAAGCTTTCAATTGCCATGAATGCAAAATATCCCCAAAGAACAGCTGTAGGGATTTTCTTCAGAACAGGCATAGCTGCAACGCAGGTGCCAACCATTACTGCTTGAAACAAATTGCTGACACGCTGTTCTTTGACTTCAATTGGCAACAGATCATCTATGTCCTTGTCAACATCAAAAATAGTTTCATCAACAGGTGCATCAATGTAACCACTGCTGGAGGCTTTTTGAACAGTTGAATCCTTCAACTCCTTTAGTCCCTGTATAACATTCACCATCCAAGGTAATCTTAATGCCTTGATAATGATTAAAAAAAAGGGCTATTCTACGTGGTACCCTTATGTTTTTTCGAATTCTGCATAGTACCCTTTTTTTTTTCAAATTCTACATAATACCCCTAAACTTAGTAAATAGTACATAAAATACCCAAACCACTAAAAATCAAATCTTAAAACACCTAAATTTTATAAAGAAAATATGTTTATAATTGACTAAACGATATTTATGTTAATGACATGCCAAATTATTGTCAAAAGATAAACAAAAAGTGCATAATATAAACGTTTAGAAGAGGCCGATTATTGCATTTTGGGTATTTTGAGATGTTTTCATTAAGTTTAGGGGTACCATATAGATTTCGAAAAATTGGGGGGTACCATGTAGAATTCGAAAAAACAGAAGGGTACCACGTAGAAAAACCCAAAAAAAAAAAAAAAGTTAATCCGCCCATTTAACTACACTTCCTTTTTTTCTAAAACACTAAAAATATTTCACTACATTTCTAACGTTGGCTTAATTTTTATCAAAATAGACAAAATTATCCTCTCAAAAATCAGTGGGTTCCACTATGCATCCAGCTAGGTAGCACGGACACTCCTCCTAATTAGTCGTTCCGTGTCGGACACACGGACACCTATAAATAAGGACTGAGAGGTTGAAAGACTAAAAGAGATTGATTAGAAGCTGAGTTGGGTGGGAAATGAGAATGAATTATAGTCAAAGTCAAATTTTACCTTTAATTATTTACATTTAATATCAAATATCAATATAAAAATAAAATCGTACGTTATTTATTATTATAAAATATATATTTTATTAAATTTAAATGTCGTGTCCCGTGTCCTAAATTTCACGAGATGCCGTATCACGTGTCCGTGTCCGTGTCATGTCCGTGTCCGTGTCCCTTTTCGTGCTACCTAGGCATCCAGTCCCGGTCATTTGTTTATCCTCCGTTTACTTGAATTAGATATGTTTAATTAAAATACACCTAACATATACTTCCTCCGTTCGGTCATTTGTTTACCTTTACTTTTGGCACAAAGATTAAGAAGAAGGTAGGGACCATTTATGGGTAGGGGCATTGGATGACACGTGGACAATCCCCCTACTACTAAAAGAATAAGGGATCTCTAAAATTTTCCCGCCTAATTGAAAAGTTCTATGATTGTACACTACATATCATATTATTTTTATACCATAAATAGAAAATACTAATACATATAATACCTAAATACACATTAATGGAATATTTTGTTTTTGTTAAACAAGTGAAATTGCACTAATAACACGTATGATATGAGAGAAAATTTTTGCATGAATTTTTCATATTTTTATTTTTCTGTCTTTTGATATAAATACGCTAAAAGTTTTATCTTTTTTGCAAATTCTCTAATTTTATTGCATAATTAAGTCATTAATTAAGGATGTTCTTTTGGTAAATGCAATAGTCTAAAATATTATTTTTAATAATTATGTAGTTTATATTACGAGTTTGAGTTGAAACGTCAATCTAGCTTATTTGGTGCAACAACATTCAAATAATCTCTCTTATTATACCGTCTAAGTATGTTACCAAGCTACTATATTCAACGTTTTTATACATAATTCTCTAAAAAACCGTGCATTCGCACAGGATCTACATTATTAATCCCATTAGGAGATCAAAATACTCATAGAAAATTTTCCTAGTATACAAAGGTAAACAAATGAATGAGACACCCAAATATGAAAATGGTAAACAAATTGCAGAGACGAAGAGAGTATTAAACAAGCGTATCGAATCAAACTGGACGGAGGGAGTACGATATAGCAATGTAGTGAATTCAAAAGAGCGGAGCCATGGAGAGAGTCATAATAATGCCGATCCAGGTATGATGATTTGATAAATGGATAGGTAAGTAAACTTACAATCGAAGATGGAATCTGATAGACAAGAGGTGTCTGCATTCCATTGTATGCATCTTGCATGTTTCTATATAATTGGCCCAAATTTGAATTCTTCTGTATGCTATTTCTTGCTGATGCCACAAGCTTGTTCCTCAAAAGCTGTTTTTGAAGTCCGTAATTAGCAAATTTAAATACATATCAGAATTGTAATTTTGATTAGCAACAAATGCATAAGCTACTGAATTTGAAAAACTTTTGATGAACTTCATTATCAAAACCAAAACTTTTTGAAACTATGGTGTTTCTAATAGAATATAACTATAATATATGGGCCTCAACCATCACCTTAACGTATTGGTTGAGATGGTTCATCTATCATGGTATCAGAGCCAGAGTGACCGGAGGTCACGTGTTCAAACCCTGGCAGCCCCAAATATCTCACAAACTCACCAAGTGGAAAAAAACCCGCACATGGTATGGGGGGCCTGTGCACTAACCAACCACTCTTCAATGTTTTGGTTGAGAACTAAGTACGAGTCCAAAACCAGACGGTGGCAGGATTAACGTGGTTTTTAGTGCCAGTCCAAATGTGAGTGTTATTACCTGATGCTTGAGAGTAGCCAAACTTTTTGTATGCATAGGAGATTGAGGAATAACCCCATTTGAGGGGGGAATGCCAATAAGACCGCACAATATAACCTGAAGATACAAAATGGACAATCGCCTTGAGATTCAAATCAATGAATGCAATCAGCTATGACTACAAAATTACAACAATGACATTGAGGGACTTGAACTGAATTCCATAGATGTACTCACCAAGAATCCAAGGAGGAGGAGATCATAGTGATACGACGAAGGTTTCTTCAGATTAAAGTCCTTTTGCTGGGCCAACTGTGAAGCAACACTATGATCAAAGTAGTAGAGCACTGCAATCATAGTGGCTGGGATAAAAGCTCCTACAATGTACAACGGTGGTACATGCAGCATTTCCTGTAAAAACCAGGAAACCTATCATTTCTGACAACAATAAGAAGAAAGGTAAATAGAAATGAATGTATGCCTTCAATCCCAGTTCTTTTACAAATGATATGCATAAGTAACATGATCTGTTTCGATAAGTCCTATATGAGATGGTCTCACATGAGAACTGAGAACAACTGTTAGACCATCTCAAATGTTTATGTATTCCTCATTTGGATTACCAAATTGATCATATTATATTCAGATAGATGCTCTCATTTGACCTTTTGTGGATCCGTTTTACCACATGACATATGATGTGCAAAGTATCAATACCTTGACAACAGTCCAGTTTGAGTAAGCACCAGGAGACCAAGGGTTCGGACTGAAAAGACGCCTGGGAATCCCTTTTGGGACGTCATCGACTGGTAGGTAAGAAACAGCGGTCCAAACTAGCACCATAAGTGGGACACCATAATCCGCAATTAAACCACGCAGGCAACCTGTTCATTACAAATCTAATCTGAGATTGAGATAGCCAATATAGCTTAACAATTTATAAATGCAGTCTCAAATGGAAATGCAACAAAATGAGGATGCAGATATCCATAGAGACAAATATTTAGCAGAGGCACATGTCCACAAGCTAAGTTGGTAGACAGTTAGTCGTAGTACTCCTTTTGAAACCCGTTAGCACTACAAGTGCTCTTATGGCGTTCCTTACACAAAAGGAATACAAAGGTTCAGAACTACTCGGTGTACAGAACTACTCAGTGGTTCCCATTAAAGTAAGGTCCAAGAGGATTCTGACCTAGGGCCAGGCTCTTCATGATAACATATACTTCCCATATGCCAAAATACATGAACATTTCCATATAGTATAATCAATAAAGTGAACGAAAAATGTATACCTCCACCATAACGCCATGATCTAGCTTTACGGCTTTGCAACCCAGTTAGAAGCAGACCAAAAGATAGAACGAGTGCAAACATTCCATTGCCAAAACGCCAAGACGGATGCAGTGCAGTCTGATTTGGATTTTCTCTATCTGGTATCCCAAACTCCCCCACAACTCCCTGTAAGAAAATGCATAGGCCAATATTAAAGATTGTGTGCTGCTGCCATAAAATATCAGGCATTTGATTACTTCATATATCATCCAAGTTCACACTAAGGCACTCTTCCAGCTTAATTTGTAGCACAAAATAGAATATTGAGACAGACATCGGTGACACACCATGTAAAGACATTAAGTAAATAGTGAAACGTTAACAAATGAATCATACTTACCACAATTGCTTGCTGCATGAAAAGCATCGCAATAAGCAAGCCAAATAGCTCACCAGCTACGCGAGTAAACCTATTGATGAGAGAGCATGCACCCAATATGGCCAGCATGAAGAGCAAAAGCGCTGTCCATACACAAACCCTGCCATCAAAGTACCATATACATTTACATTGACCTGTTCCACGAAATCACTTATTTTGACGGAAGAATATGTCACATGTTCAAAATACCAGGCTGTCCATGCCAAGAAAAGTTTGTGCCCCAATTCCTTCCTGTCTTTCGCAAAGTTGTACATGAATGTATACATAAGAACTGTTGGTTCAGCCACCCCTAATATGAGCAATGGCTGCCCTCCGAAGATTGAGTGGATAACACCACATAGTGCTGTTGATGCAAGAGTTTGTACTGCAGTCAATGTTCCATCTGCAGCATAAACAGAAAAAAGGTTGGCATTTTATGGCAAAATCAAAGTAGCATCAAACTTTAACTGTGTAAGAAATTGTAATATATAGTACCAGTATTTCTTTCCAGTTGTTCACCAAAAGATATAACTGGAATTGCCGAAGCAAAAAACACATATGTCGTTGGGGCTAAAATCCTGAAACCCAAATTCATATCATCAATACAAGTACTCACAGTTAATTGCTACTCAAATATAAACAAAAATCCAAAAACACATAAACAGAATTATAGCAGTTGGCAAAGGGTGTAGTTATCAACCTAATTCCAGCACGAAGACCCCCGGCCCAATCTTGCTTATAGCAAAGAAGTCTTCCTTTAAGATCATTCTTAATACCGCGAAATGGAACAAATGTTTCTTCCATAATAACTCAAATTCTAAACACCCCCTCCACCCTTTTTATTTTGACAAACTATTGAAATGGAGGAGGCTTGACCCAAGAACTCGACTTAAAAACCAAAGCAACTCGAGAGGCAAGCACTAAATTTACGGTTTAGACATTATTGGTAGGAAGCAATTGGTGAATAAACATGAATCAAGGAACAAAATATTTGGTCAATCTAGATGAATGGTCAGTACAGAAGTGATTTTACATCTTACATGACCTATACTAGTGAATCAAAGAATGGGAGAATCAAATGAATTGATATAAGAGCTTACAAGCTTCTCTTGCTTACTTGTAAATTGATAAATATATAATGGGAAGTTGAAGATGAAATTAATGAATCAGAAACTTCCATCTACTATATCTGAACTAACGATTAACTGCAATGGTATTTAGATCCATTTACTATAGAATGATGATTATTTTTACCAAGTATTCACCAAAATGCTGCTAAAAAATCAAACTTTAGTTTAACAAAAAACTCAAATATAGAGTTACATGGTACAACTTTTAACTAAAGACAAATACTCAGAAACTAACGAAAACCCATCTCCACAAATATGATTAACAACAGTTATAAGACAAATAAGAGCAACTTTCAGATGAGAAACTAACGAGAACCCATGACTTAATAGCAGAAAAAACAAGTTTGAAAAGATGAATTAGCGAAACCCCATTATTAAACACACTGGTGATTATGGTTCAACACAGGATTAAAGCAAATGGGAACGCTAGAATAACAGAAAGACAGTTGTGAATGAATAATTAGCGCAAACCCATTGCTCAAAAACACAATTAAGAAGGGTTTAGAGGAGATTAAAGAAAGCAAATGAGCAAGAAAAATGATATAGAAGGAAAAGGTACAGAAAAAAATGGTGAAAGTAGTAAATGACAGAAAATGTGAAGAAACACAGTGGTATTATAATGTATGAAAGTTACAAAGAAGAGACGCAAATGAAGCCAGGAAACAACAGCTATGCTGCAATTAATAAGCAGATAGTGAAGTTTTTCAAGAGTGACCCAACAAATTAAAATGCTCAATTTTTGAATTTGTTAAGGTTATATTTAAGTAAGAGAGGGATGGATGTTTGTGTCACATTGGTGAATGTCATAACTGACCGAAATACTCCATATAATTTCAGATTAGATAGTGGGTCTTTTTTTAAACAAATATACTTTTTCTTATTCTTCACAAATTCTCTTTTCTCACGGAATTTGGGGTGACCCGTCCAAGTGAGACTAGCTGCTTATTCTTAGGAGTCGGTTGGTTGTATTGGAATTTCAAAGAAATAACAATTTTCACAATTTTGCCTCTTATTCTTCAATTAGTAGACTATACAACCAGTTGTATACAATTGATAGTATAGATTTGGAACTTTAAAATGAAGAAATTGAGTTGTTTCCCTTGAAAAAAAAGTTAATTTCTTTTTGTGAAAAATGTTGTATGACCCACAGTCATGCATTTTACGAGTTTTATTGAAAGAAATCTAAACGCGTTTATATACATTTTAACTCAAAATGTTATAATGAAATTCAAAACAGTACATATAAGCTCAATTAAATTTTAATTTTGACACCTAATAAATTAAAATGTAACGAAATTTTTTAAAAACTCGAAAAAATTACTTATAAGCTCAATTAGATTGGTATTGGAAGTATCATGCTCATATACATTTGTTTATATATTGTTATTTGTGCTTATTTTTAGGAGTCGTTTGGTTCGCTAGAAGAATTAAAATTTCAAAGAAGTAACAATTCTCATGATTTTGTTAATACATAAAATGGAAAAAGAGTCTTTAGTTGAAATGTGGAAAGTGAATTCCATATACATTTTCACGAAATTTGTCAAATACTACGGATTGAGTTATTAACATATAAATTATCTATTTTAATTAACTTGTTTAAGCTAAAGGCCAACAATTTGTCTTGCTTGTCACGGTTATATCCGTCACAAGCTTGTGACGGGTCGGATTCCTCTCACAAGTTTACAAGTGGGAGGGAGTGGAGGGCAAGTAGAAAATCAATGGTTTTCCACTTGCCCTCCCACTTGCAAGCTTGTGAGAGAGATCCGACCCGTCACAAACTTGTGACGGATAGGACCGTCATAGATGAGAATTTGTGAAAGGCAAATATGCTTCCACTTATCAGAATATATGTTTTTTATATAAAAAAAAAAAGGCCAGGGTTAAGGCATGGGTATGGCCATTGGGTGATTGAATCAAATCAAATCAAAAGAGTTCAAGTGAAATGAAATACAAGCTTTTGTTAGGCGGGTGAGAGAGATGGGAGAGTAAATACTAAAGAATGAGGAAATGCACAAACAATGTGAAATCCACTCAACTTTTTTTGTTTGTTTGGAGGATATCTTTGTTTCCCTTTTTCTCGTCACTTTTTGTGTATCCCTCAAAAGGTTTCAACTTTGTTTAAAGTTTTCTTCTTTCTAATATTTTTGTGAAAAAATGAATCTTTTTGTTTTCCTATTTCCTTAGGTAATGTATATTTGCAATTACATTACATTAAATCTTACTTAAAACGGGTATTATCTGTTTTAAAATTTAAAACAGTTCAAATATTATTACATAATTATGGTAATAAACACAAAAATTTTGGTATTTCTTAGGCAACAAGTACGAAAATGATACACATACACATTGTGTATAGAAAATTTCATACACAACTAATCAGAAATTGACACATGGCAAATTTGAATTAACCTAAGTTAGTTAGTTTAGGGCTTTAGTAATTTAACATATATGGTTAAGTTGTTAACTCAACATAGTTAACTATATTTACGTAAGTTTCTGTAACACCCGCAATTGTACCCTATTTTATTTTAAAAATATTATACGGATACTAGTTAGCGTAATTTTAGATTTAGTCTAAAACTTAGTTTCCCGTGTCTAGTTTAGCAAATCCGATTTCGTATTCGGACACTACTCGAAATTTCGTGTGAGTTACGCCTTAAGCCGCTTTTAGGCTTTTTCCCCATATTTTCCCACTCACTCACCCTTATAAACCCTAACTCCCTCATCTTCTTCACTCACCTCTTCTTCCTCATACAAACCACCAAAACCCTAACTCCATTTTTAATCAAGCTCAAATTCATCACTACTCCTTCATTATTCACTCAAATCCTCTAATTTTCATCATAATCTTCCCCTCTTATCGTCCTCTACCTTTAGTGGTAATAAAATTACCGTCTTTCTCATTTTCAATTTTTCCGTCTTTCTCAAAGGTGAATTATATTCATCTTTTGTTATCTTTGTATAGGTGGAGACCTTCAAGACCCCTATAAGGATTACTATCTAGTGGAGGAAGACTTAGAAATCGATTGAAGACGCTAAAAGGTAACGGTGAAGGGTTACTCGATATCAATACGTGTTTTAAATGCTTACTTGATGTTTACTAAAAATCTAGTGACAATTATTAGATACTTAATATAATTTGATGTTAGGATTTGTGTTGGAATTGATTGTGTAGCTATGGAATTTGTGTTGGTTAATGATTGTTGATGATTGTTGATAGTTGATGATAGTTGATGATAATTATTGATGATGGTTGAAGATTAATGTTGAAGTATGGTAGTTCACGGGTGAATGTAGTCCCAGCGACCGATCGGCCGCCGATCAGCCGACCAGCTGGGAGCGCGGCAGAAGCAAAGTTTGCATTTAGTGTGTTTTTGGTGTTCTGTTGTTCCCAGCCGGGTAGCCGGCTACCGGTCCCCCTGACCGGCTGGGACTCCCCTGCATTTTGACTGTTTTTCGTTTATGGCTGAACTGTCAGCCGGGTAGCCGGCGGCCGGTCCCTTGACCGGCTGGCACCCCCTGTGATCGTTTCTTCATTTCTTTCCTTATGTTCTCATTTATAATAAATTGTACGGTTCGGTTATCGTATGAATTTACGTAATAGCATTAAATATTCATGTTTAGAATATATTATATCCCACTCGCTTATATCGCATGTTTTGTGACGGCTTTTGATATGTCCCCCTTTGAGTCGGTTTTACCTATGTTTTGATTTGATCATCAATTGTTAAGTGCTATGAACTCTCATTCCCCGGCTATACCTCCTCGCTCGTTAGACTGGAATGTCGGAATGAGGAGATGTATCCTTAATGCTTGTATGCATGTTTTAGTGGGGATATGACGACGTTGTTGGGAGGCGAACGCATTGCGTTGATCGACCCGGCCGTCAAATGTCGTATACTTGCGAGGTGGTGTCATTGCCAGTAGCGTACCGCTTGTTTATGATGTTTGTGCTCTTTCCGCCTCTTTCGTGAAGGTTGACCGAATTTGGGGTACTCGGCTTCTTTGTTTGACCGAGTCATGGATGCGAAATGTGTATCGCATGTCGAATCGGAACATGTTTATTCCGAGAGTCTGGCCAGGTTTAGACTAGGACCATATTATTATCGTCGTCCTACCGGGAGGAAATGAGTCTACATATACGAAATGTTAATCGTGAATGAGTTCTGGGAAATGTTTTATCCCGTGGATGCGTATTGATCATACTTGCTATGTACATGGTGCTAGTGTGTGTCATTAATCGTGAGAGATAATGTTACCATATTCGTATGTTTGGACGGATGTTTATATGGTAATTATTTGTGACCGTTGGATGACTTGGCGTGGTTTATATGTCGAGTCTCTATCTTATCAAGTATATGCCGCTAACGGTGAGATGCAAGCCCTAGTGAGTATATAGTTGCCTAAGGGTGTCTTCCCCGAGTTTGTCCATAATCTGATGCTTACAGTTTTGTACCTCATACACTTATATCTTTATATATTGAAATACTTATTTATACTTCTCGTAATTCACATGTGTATATATATATATATATATATATATATATATATATATATATATGCTTCTACTTTTCTATTATCGTTTAAGTATGTTATTTGTGATATGGCTGGGAGAACTCGGAGTTACTCCCCACTGACTGTGGCGTTCATGTTTTCATGGATGAACAGGTTGCTTGGATGGATTTTGCTTGTTTTTGGGTTCGGGTGTGAGCTAGCGGGCGTTGGCCTCAACGATTCACCCATAGACGTTTCTTAGCTAGTTTGCTAAACAACTTTGATATTTGATAACTTTTTGAGAGACTATGTCTCTTTGTAGTATTTTATACTTTCGTTTGTATTTATTTGACATTCCTCGTATTCTTATTTTGGCATGTAAAAAGTTTCAAAAATATCGTATTTTCCGCTATATAAACTGCATGCTTGTTATGTTTTATTTCCGTTATTGCGAGGGTTGTCACAGTTGGTATCAGAGCCTATGACGCTCACGACGCACACATGTGAACCCTAAACTTAAATAATAACTTGACCTTAAAATAATGAATGAGAGATGGGTAGACTTAAGGACCTAAGGTGGTAGTCTTTGGTGTACTTGATGTTTGTTAGGTTCTAACTTGTTTGTTCATTGTGTTAAGTGATGTTATGTTTCCTTGGATCTACTATACCAAGAAGAGCCATGTATTGACTAGAAGAAGTATCCTCTAACGAAGATTGAAGATTGACAAGCCTATTTGGAGTGTACTTCTCCCTCATCGATGATCTCTCTTGCCTTTAGTATACCTTTTCCCCTCCCTTCTATCTAGGTGCTTCTTTCTCTTCCAACTTGTTTGCTTCTTGGAAATTACTCTTGATAGTTTCCTCCATCTTACCATTGGTATCCTTACCTTCCTCATGTAACATTTTTGTGGATGCCATACCCATTTGTTTGTAGTATATTAACCTTGATCGAAAGAATTTTTTACTTTGTGGGATGTTAGTGTTGATTAGAATGAATTTGGGATTTTAGAAAAATTGTGTAGACCTAAGTTCACCCCTAGTGGTGAGAGTTGATTTCCTTGAGGAAACTGTGGTAAGATATGTTTGATTATTTTAGTGTATAAATGCTTGCCATGACTTGTGTGTAAATAGTTCATGATATTCGATGGTGTAAGGTTGAATGAGTTGGCTAGGATTTCTTAACTCATTAGTAATTTAATCTTTTGGACTTAGAAGTTTAGTATTGTTTTGAAGACAATGCTTATGATAGGTCTAATTGGTGTAAATGAGAAGCTTTGAATGATATCTTGAGGTGCGAAATACTTTTGAGGTTAAGTGACTTCTTGTAGTTTCCTATTGTGTGTTTGTGGGTATAGGCTTGGTGGAAAAGCATTTGGCTATAGTTCTTGGATTTAAAGATATGATCTTATCTTATGGTATCGGAGACTCGTTTGAAGTAGTAAGGTTTCGTTGTAAAATGAACCATATTACTTGAGGATTATAGATATGAGTGAGATTCAATTATGTGAGCTATGATGGAAATACCTTGGGACGTTAATGATGATGTTTGACTTGATGTTGTACTTTGATAATAATGAGCGCGTGGGCTATATGAGTTGAAAATGACCGAGTATAAGGGAGTATTTGTTAGTTGCAATGAAACTATTCAGAAAACAAACTAAAACAAGGACAAATTGAGCTAAGGTTAGACACTTGGAAATTGCTCTGTTTTGTTTGGACTGGATGCTGAAAGAAGGAGATAGGACCTTAACCAAAGCACAAAGCCAATGGTTGAAGGTTGAACCTTGATCCCAGCACTCAGCTAAGGGTCTAAGCTCACTTCCAAGGACACAGCAATGGAAGTTTTCTCAAGCACGCAGCCAAGAGATATTAACAGAAACAATGGTTTCAGTTTTTGTGTTTACTTCAAATCTGCCTTTTATTCATTAGAAACAAGCCTTATATAGGCAATAGGATTACATCTTGAACGTCTAAACACATCTTAGGTTAATAATGATCCTCAAAAGAAAACAAAATAACAACTACAAACTGATACAACTGAAATAAAGTGAACAACAGAAAAACAGTTCTGAAAGAGACAGGTTCCTTGTTGCCTTGCTGCTGCTTTGTTATATGGTACATAGTGGACTTTTTGCTTGGTGTTTTGGTCCTAAACTGGAGTAGTATTAGTCCCCAAAGTCTGAGCAAAAAGCCCTTGAGTCTGCTTGGCCAAAAGAGGAAACTTTGAGAGTGACAGCTGAACTGCTCCTGAATAGGTGAGAACTGGATTGGTGAACTTGGCTCTTGTTTTGAGAGGTGTTCCTGGCGTTTTCTAAGGAAGGTTTCCTGGACAAAAAGTTAGTAGACCCTCCCTAGAACCAAGCCCCATAGTTGGTTTGAAGTTCCTAAGCTTGGAAGTTACCCTAAGACTCTCCCCAAGGTGCTGCTGCTGACTGAAATTCTTGAGGTTTTGTTGGCTTGTTTTGATAGTCTATCTTGTGTCTTGGCTGGTCCTGGCTCGTGTCATGGCTATCAATGGCTCGTGTCATGGCTTGTTTGCTTGGGCCTGGACTATACAAAGCATTGAGATAGTTTTTGACATAGGGTGAGGATGATATTGGATCATGGTTGGATTGATCATAGGTTGGCTGGTCTTGTCTTTGAGCTTGGCATTGAACTCCTGTTGCAACCCCTCCTTCTTGAAAAAGATTTGCCCTCAAATCCTCTTCATCCTTAGAGTCCTCCTGATAATGACTTAGATCCTCTACATTGAATGTCCCATGCACCCCATAATCTCCTGGTAAATCTATCTTGTAAGCATTAGGTCCTACCCTTTCAAGCACCTCAAAAGGACCATCAGCTCTTGGCATGAGTTTGTTTTTCCTTTTCTCTGGAAACCTTTATTTCCTTAAGTGCAACCACACCATATCTCCTGCCTTGAACTCCCTAGCTTTCTTTGGTCCTTTGGCTTTTGACTTATACATCTCATTTGTCTTCTCAATCTGTTTCTTGACTTGACTGTGAATCTGCATCATTTGTTGTACTCTTTCCTTGGAATCATAATTGAGTTCTTTCCTTATCACTGGGGCTAGGTCTGTTGGCATTAGAGGATTAGCACCATAAACAACTTCAAAAGGGGTCTTACCTGTGCTGTGTGATGGAGCTCTATTGAATGCAAACTCAGCCTGTGACAGTTTGATATCCCAATCCTTCAATGACTTAGCAATGATACACCTTAAGATCCTTCCTAGAGTTTTGTTAGTAACCTCTGTCTGTCCATCTGTTTGGGGGTGGTATGCTGTGCTGAAGAGTAGCTTTGTCCCTAGGAGCCTCCAGAGTGACCTCCAGAAGTGGCTCATGAACTTAGTGTTCCTATCAGACACAATGCTTCTTGGTACCCCATGCAGTTTTAATATTTCCTTGAAGTAGAGCTCAGCTATCCCCTTGGCATCTTCTGTCTTCTTGCAAGCAACAAAATGGGCCATTTTGCTGAACCTATCCACTACCACCATGACTGAATCTTTGCCCCTTTGTGTCCTAGGCAGTGCCACTATGAAGTCCATGCTGATGTCCTCCCATGGTTTGTTTGGTACAGGTAGTGGAGTGTAGGGGCCTGCTTGGAACTGTGACTTGGCTAGTTGACAGGGTTTGCATCTCTTGATAGTATCCTCCACATCACCCAGCATTTTGGGCCAATAGATCTGCTCATGTAATATCTCATAAGTCTTTTTCACTCCAAAGTGCCCTGCAAGCCCATTGCAATGGACCTCCTTGACTAGTAACCCTCTGTAAGGACCTCTAGGTATGCATAGCTTATTTCCTTGGAAGAGGAACCCATTTTGTGTCAAGTATTTACTTCCCTTCTTGAGCTTTCCTTCTGAATACACCTCCCATTCCTCCTTGAAGTCTGGATCTTCCATGTAGAGTTCCTTCATGAACTCAAAGCCTAGGACCCTTTGCTCCATGAATGACAACATCACAGATCTCCAAGAAAGAGCATCAGCCACTACATTGTTCTTTCCTTCTATGTACTTGCTTGAGAAGGAGAAAGATTGCAGAAATTCCACCCACTTGGCATGCCTAGGATTGAGTTTGTGTTGCCCATTAATGAACTTCAATGCCTCATGGTCTGAATGAAGCACAAAAGGCTTGGGTTCTAGGTAATGTCCCCAATGATTGAGGGCTCTCACTATGGCATAGAACTCCTTGTCATAGGTAGAGTAATTCAACCTAGCTCCACTAAGCTTCTCACTAAAATAGGCTATGGGTCTCTTCTCCTGAACCAATACTGCCCCAACTCCTAGCCTACTTGCATCACACTCCACTTCAAACAGTTTGTTAAAATCAGGCAAGCCTAGTATAGGGGACCTGCACAGCAGATCCTTGATGGTATTGAAGGACTTCTCTGCCTTTTCTCCCCAGGTAAAATCCCCTTTCTTCATACATTCTGTGATGGAAGCCATGATGGAACTGAACCCCTGAATGAACCTTCTGTAGAAGGAAGCCAACCCATGAAAACTCCTGACCCCAGTAACTGTCTTGGGGGTGGGCCATTCTCTGATTGCTTTAACTTTCTCAGGGTCAACAGCTACCCCATCTTTTGAGATAATGAACCCAAGGAAATGAACGTCAGGTTTCATGAAAGTGCACTTCTCCAGCTTACCATAGAGCTTGTTTTCTCTCAGAACCCCACAAAGTAACTTCAGATGTTGCAGGTGTTCCCTCTTGCTTGAACTGTAGATTAGAATGTCATCAAAGTATACCACAATGAATTTTCCCAAGTAAGGTCTCAATACTTCTGTCATTAACCTCATGAAGGTGCTAGGGGCATTGGAGAGCCCAAATGGCATCACTAGCCACTCATACAGCCCATGCTTGGTTTTGAATGCAGTCTTCCACTCATCCCCAGCTCTAATTCTTACTTGATGATATCCTTGCCTTAGATCAATCTTGGTGAACACGTGAGCCCCACTGAGTTCATCCAGAATGTCATTAAGCCTGGGTATAGGGAACCTATACTTAATGGTGATGTTGTTGATTGCTCTGCTGTCTATACACATCCTCCAAGTTCTATCCTTCTTAGGCACTAGCAATGCTGGCACAACACAGGGGCTGAGAGATTCCCTGACATATCCTTTGCTAAGCAGCTCTCCCACCTGAGATTGCAGCTCTTGTGTTGCCCTGGGGTCACTTCTATAAGCAGGCTTGTTTGGAAGGACAGCCCCAGGCACCAGATCAATGTGGTGCTCAATTCCCCTCGGTAGGGGTAACCCACTAGGTAGTTCAGCAGGGAAAACATCCTCATAGGCCTTCAGTAAGGCTTGTACCTCTTCAGGCACTTGGTTAGAACCTTCCCCTACCTCCTTGGTGAGAAGGACATAGAGTGGCCTAAGATCATTTAGCTCTTGCTCCATTTCTTATTCACTCAACAACAGAACTTCTTTAGCAGCTTCAGCTAGGAGTGGAGGGTTTCCTTTCAGGATAGGGGGTAAAGGAGCTAAGATGATTCTCTTCTTCCCAAACCTGAAAGAATAAGTGGTGTCCCTTCCTTGATGGACAGCATCCCTATCAAACTCCTAATGTCTTCCCAACAGAAGGTGACAGGCATCCATGGGCAATACATCACACAAGGCTTCATCAGCATATCCTTTCCCAATAGAAAATGGCACAACACATTGTTGGTCTACTCTAACTTCAGCCCCCTTGTTCAGCCACCTAAGCTTGTAAGGTTGAGGGTGGTCTTTGGTGGGTAAAGTTAGTTTGTCTACCAATGTTTTAGAAGCCACATTGGTGCAGCTACCTCCATCCACAATCAGGTTACAAACCCTCCCTTTTATGGTACATCTGGTTCTAAAGATTTGGTGTCTTTGATCCTCCTCTAAGGGTTGGGGTTGTGTGTGCATCACTCTCCAAGTCACCAGACTTAATCCAGTATCAGGCTCTATTAACTCCTCACTAGCCTCTGCTTCAGGCTCTTCCACCTCATCCTCATCCTCACACACCAACACCTCATCCTCTCCCCAATGGATTACTTCTAGGGTGCTCAGAGCCCTTTTAGATGGGCATTCTCTAGCAAAATGCCCATACCCTTGACATTGGAAACACTTTTTGAGAGGGGTAGTTTTTCTCTGGCCTGCATCAATAGCCTTGCCTTTATCAAGGTTGACAGGAGTCTTAGCAGGGTTCACATGTTCTCCTATCTTGATTCCTACAAAGGGTTTGAAGATGGGGGTTCTAGCTGGTGTTTTGGAGGCACTGGATTTTCCCTTTCCCAACTTTTCTACCCTTAGAGACAAGTTGACAGCTTCCTCAAAGGAGTATATATTCTGTAGTCTGACTTTGCTAGCTATCCTCTCATCCAAACCTTCTAAGAATCTTGCTATCTTTTGCTCAGGTTTCTCAACAACCTCACATTGCAGTGTGAGTTGTTCAAAGTCCCTTAGATAAGACTCTACAGGTCTTTGGTCTTGTTTCAGGTGAGTGAGTTTAATGAACATGTCCTGAGTGTAGTCTCTAGATACAAACTTAGCCCTCATTTTCTTTTTCAGTTTGAGCCATGACTTAACAGGTTCTTTCCCTTCCCTCACCCTCAATGTTTTCATGTTTTCATACCAAAGTGAGGCATATCCTTTTAGTTTCATGATAGCAACCTTAAAAGCCTTTCTATCAGTGTATCCTTTAAACTCAAAGACTCTTTCTACAGACCTCAACCAATCTAGGAAATCATCAGGGTTCATGCTACCTAAAAAGTCAGGGATTTCTACCTTTATGTCTTTGTCTTGGTGTCTGAGAAGACTTTGATCTGAGCCATCTGAGTCTGACATTTCAAATTGATCTACAGGTTGCCTCCTCCTTCCTCCACCTTGTGGGAAAGGTGCTCCTCTTCCTCGACCTCTGCCTCCCCTTGTATCATTGTTCTGTTGGCCCTCAAGGAGTTCATTGACAGATTTGGAGACTTCCATCACAGTTCTGACAAGACCTTGAACTGTGTTTTCAAGACCCGTGATTCTCTCTTCACTCATGGTTGATTTTGTGTTTTTAATGTAGTTAGGTAAATGTACTCACAAACCAAAGCTCTGATAACCAATTTGCAATGAAACTATTCAGAAAACAAGCTAAAACAATGACAAATTGAACTAAGGTTAGACACTTGGAAATTGCTCTGTTTTTGTTTGGACTGGATGCTGAAAGAAGGAGATAGAACCTTAACCAAAGCACACAGCCAATGGTTGAGGGTTGAACCTTGATCCCAGCACTCAGCTAAGGGTCTAAGCTCACTTCCAAGCACACTGCAATGGAAGCTTTCTCAAGCACACAGCCAAGAGATATCAACAGAAACAATGGTTTCAGTTTTTGTGTTTACTTCAAATCTGCCTTTTATTCATTAGAAACAAGCCTTATATAGGCAATAGGATTACATCTTGAACGTCCAAACACATCTAAGGTTAATAATGATCCTCAAAAGAAAACAAAATAACAACTACAAACTGATACAAACTGAAATAAAGTGAACAACAGAAAAACAGTTATGAAAGAGACAGGTTCCTTGTTGCCTTGCTGCTGCTTTGTTATATGGTACATAGTGGACTTTTTGCTTGGTGTTTTGGTCCTAAACTGGAGTAGTATTAGTTCCCAAAGTCTGAGCAAAAAGCCCTCGAGTCTGCTTGGCCAAAAGAGGAAACTTTGAGAGTGACAGCTGAACTTGTCCTGGATAGGTGAGAACTGGACTGGTGAACTTGGCTCTTGTTTTGAGAGGTGTTCCTGGCGTTTTGTGAGGAAGGTTTCCTGGACAAAAAGTTAGTAGACCCTCCATATAACCAAGCCCTATAGTTGGTTTGAAGTTCCTAAGCTTTGAAGTTACCCTGAGACTCTTCCCAAGGTGCTGCTGCTGACTGAAATTCTTGAGGTTTTGTTGGCTTGTTTTGTGAGTCTGTCTTGTGTCTTGGCTGGCCCTGGCTCGTGTCATGGCTATCAATGGCTCGTGTCATGGCTTATTTGCTTGGGACTAGACTCTACAAAGCATTGAGATAGTTTTTGACATAGGTTGAGGATGATATTGGATCATGGTTGGATTGATCATAGGTTTGCTGGTCTTGTCTTTGAGCTTGGCATTGAACTCATGTTGCAATATATCTCATCATCATACTTATCTCTTATCATTTTTTTTATATCTTTTAGCACACTTTCTTACAAGTTTTAGAATATAGTTTATTTCTTAGTGTTCCTCTAGTGTTTTCATAGCTTTTGTTATTAGATATTTGTTCTTTACTTTCATTCTTATATGTTCATATTCCAAACTCGGTAATTCTCTATCTTTTACTATGCAATTCTCATCATGAACTTTAATTTAATTAGTATTGTTTTCATATTGTTGTTGTTAGGAAATCAATCTAAAATTAATCTAGTTAAAACAAAAATATTGTTTAGCATGTCACATTTCATTTTACCTAATCATATAATCCAAAAAATTGTCATTAGAATCATTATTAAGATAATCACCATAATCACTTTAGTATTTATATTTCATAGTCTAATTTCCTACATCTTTTTCTTATTAATTTACTTAATCACATGATCACATAGATTAGATATAATATTGTAAAATTATCATTGTGTAAATAAAATAAATAGAGTTGTAATATTGAAATGATTTACGAGTTAAATGAATTAAAAGAAGAGTAGATACCATTTGAACCATCTAGTTGTTTCTTCCTATGGTTGTGTCAAATTCTATAACTATGTTTAGTGGCCATGAACAATTGTTTGTATTAGTCAATTTCTATCTTTATAACGAGAGTTGGGATGGGAATTAGGACTGCCAATAGGGGTTTAGTGACCTAACCATGCTGAGAGGACGGTAGGACCCACTAAAAGGTCGGTACGAATCCGAAAGGAATATACCGCTACAAGGCCTAGACAATCATAGTAATTCTAATGTTGGTATCAATGAAACTTTTAATTAGTTTTACATGTATTTCTCTTTCACTATTTCAATTTGATTAGATAGTTTATTTTACCATTTTAGATAGTTTATTTTATTTTGGTTTAGTTAGTTTACTTTATCGTCATTTTATTTCTATTCTTAGGTAGTTTACATTATTGTTATTAGTTAGTTTATTAGTCTAGTTATATAGCCTTTCAATATTATCATTTAAATATCGCTTTAGTTAGATTTTAAATATTGTCACTTGGATCAGAATACTTCCCCGATCGGGTACGTGACAATCCGATCGGGTAAGTCTTCTGTTTTGAGTTTTACATTCTGCAATTTACATATTTGTCATTTACATATCGTCATTTACATACTTGTCATTTTATTTTATGTTAATAGCTTAGACAACCACCTCTAATGACTCGAACTTAAATGAAAATTAATCCATAGCAATTCATAGTTAACACGTACTCCCTGAGGATCGACACCCTACTTCCCTAATTACATTCCTTATGTTGTTAGCCTAAGTGCGGGTAATTATTTTTGTATCGGGACCGCGACATAACCGATCAAATTTTGGCGCCGTTGCCAGGGAGCACGGTTTTGTTTATCTATGTATTGTTGGTTTTTGTTTATCATTTCTACCATTTTTAGGTGCAACCGTACCTAAATCGTTACTAACTTTCTCTTTTGTGTTTTTCTTGTAGGTTGACAAAAAATGGTACTAACAAGGGAAGATCCAAGGTACCGGGGTTTTGAGCTCGCTAGTGGGATCCTAAGGGTCCATATGACTTTGATTGCTCTCATTGAGGGTAACCAATTTAGTGGAAAACCAAACGAAAACCCGTCACATCATCTGCAAACCTTTTGCGAATTGTGTCAAACCTTTGTGAGGGAGGGAATCACCCAAAACGAAATTAGAGAAACCCTTTTTCCTTTTATCACTAAAGGGAGAAGCTAAATGGTGGTTCACCCATCGTTTAAAGGAAGCCAAAAGACCTATGGAGTGGGAAGAGATTGTCATCGCTTTTCACCGTAGGTTTAGAACCAATTTGTCAAACCTATCAATTAAATCACAAAATGAAAGTGGGGAAGGTTCACAAACCAATGGGGGAGAGCGAAAGAAGTGTCAAGTGGAAACTTCAAAAGATGTTGACACTACAATTTCCTTAGCCTGTCCCGTTCAACCAAACGAAACCACCCCAAAAAGCACTTTATATCGCCCAAAAGTTTTCAACCCATTTACCTCATTAACAACACCATGTGAACTTTGTGGGGGAATAGGGCATGCACCTCAACGATGTGAGAACAAAATCACACCCTTAAACCCTTTCCACCCACAATTTCGCCAAACTCAACCCACAAATACACCTCATACAATTCCAAACTCATTCTTTCAAAATGATCATGTGAAAGCTAAAGTAGATGTTAAGTTAAGGGAAGTAATCCAATCCCAACATAATATGTACTTATACTTCTTTTCTAGCTTAAACTCACTCAAATCAACCATTTTATCTCTCCAAAAGAGAGTAGAGGAGTTGACCCCATCGAGTTCTAGTCAACACACCCAAGGGAGTGAAGCGCCATCAATTGTCACAATTGACATGATTAGTGACAAACCTTGTGATCATCCTCTTGGGAATGAAAAGAGTAAGGAGCCTATCTTTAGGTTACCCCATGAACTTTGCAACAATCCAACACTATCCAAACCAACCAAAGTCCCTACACATGAGGAGACATCTCGTCTCGAAGCTTTGATCATGACATTGATAAAAGCTCAAGGGAAATTGGAGGAAAGAATTGGAGAAGTAACTTTGGCAACAAAAGAAGCTTTTTCAAAATTAGAGGCACGGATTGGCAAAACATCTAGGCAAAAAGAAGCAACCAAAGACTCTCGCAAGGAACCTACCCTTGAAGAAGGGAAGATTCTCATTCCTTCCAAACTTAAGGACCCAGGTTGTTTCAACATTTCTTTCACAATGTGTTTTCATAAGGTCAAAGGTGCATTGTGTGATTTAGGAGCCGCTATTAGCGTCATGCCTTTTGATTTCTATCATGACCATTGCCCAATACAAATGAAATTCACTAGTACTAGCCTTCAACTAGCCGATGGATCTATGCATACTCCCGCAGGAATTGTGGAAGATGTCCCAATACGGATTGGATACTTCCTCATTCCCGTCGATTTCTATGTCATATTTTCAAAGAAGGAAAGGAATGACTATATTATAGTAGGAAGACCCTTCCTAAATACGGTTAGAGCTTGTATAGATGTGAAAGGAGAAAAGATCACGTTTGAAATAGATGGATCGAGTGCAACCTTTGATAAAAAGGGGAATGTGTTGAGCGTTGGAGATGGCGACCTCGAGGCTTTCAAAGCTGCGGAGGCATGATTAGAATGAGATTGCCATGGGTGTTGGCAAAAGGTAAATGAGGAAATTCAAGGGAGAATCCCGCTACAAGGAGCTTAAATCCCTTCATAAGGCTTAAGGAGGGATAGCAAAACATGGTCTAACATGACTTAAAAATGCGCTTGTCGGGAGGCAACCCGCCTTTTTCTTTTCTTTTTCTTTATGCATTTTTTCTTTTACTTATTAGACAATGATTTTAATTTGGACTATTTTATTTGGACTCTATTTTTGGATTTTGTGTTGTAATAGTTAGGAACAATTTTTCGTTTTACTTGTTATTATGCATGTCTAGTACATACTTTTTCGTACTTAGAATCAGAGGACTTATTGAGACAAGAAGGAGTTATCCTTGGCCCAAGTTGCCAAGATCACTAAGTTTAGTAAGTATGTGCAAGGACATAGCCAAAAGGTAAGAGCAAGAGGCAAAGAAAATAGAAACAAAAATCGGACCAGCAAGTTTCCCCGATCAGATTGCTATATACCCGATCGGGTAAATTGGCTGCCTCATATTTTGCTCTAATTTCTTCTATAAAACCCACTTGCTACCCTTTGCTTGCTGCTTTATACCCGTGTTCTTCAATTTCAAAGCTCAAAATTCTCTCAAAACCTTCAATTCTTGGTCTTTTCTTACAAAATTTGTTCCTATAGTTCATCAAGGGCAAATTCTAAGCATCATCAAGTAAGTTAATTCTACTTGAGTTACTTCAATCTCTCTATATTTTTCAGAAATCCAACATGAACAAACCCTAACTCAAATTTGGGGGTTCTTGACTTTGATTACAAAACTTGTTTAAATTGGATTTCTAATGATTCTTACATGCTATAGAGTGAATTCTAGTGATTAATTAAGATGATTACTATGATTTGGATGCCCATATGCTAATTAGGATACTCATCTTTACTATATGCTAAGAACTTTTGCTTAAGTGGTAGTATGATGCTTGAATTCATGCTTTATACTATGAACTTATGATCTTGTCATGTTAATTTAGCATTAGTACCCTTAGGTAGTAGCCAAACTCATGATTTAAGTGTATGTTGCTCATCTTAGTGACATATTGTTATGCTTAAGGACATCCATTTGTGCTCAAAAGATGGCATGACAATTGATGCGTGTATTTTATATAGACTTTCTAGTCCGTTTATGCATGCATTTATATGTCATTTAAGTGATATTATATCACCATATGCCCCTATTTGGCTACTTTGTGCTTTCATGACTATTTTGTAGGTACAAGTTGTATAGTAGCGGAAACCGAGCCAAAACAGTCCACTTTGCATGCATTTAGGAGAATGGAAGGAACGGAACAGAAGCTCTTGCATGGGAAAGCGTGAAACTGCTCGCAATCAGTCTAAAGCCGTGTCCAACACTGCACGATAGGCCAAAAGACCTCGATCGATTATATATTTGGTCGATCGAGGAGCGTGGAAGAGAAAAGACCTCGATCGAGCTGTCCTGTACTCGATCGAGTAAGTAGCTGCTGAAAAGTTGCTCGATCGAGTAGAATTGTTACTCGATCGAGTGATTTCCTAGAATAAAGTCCTCGATCGAGTAGAATTGTTACTCGATCGAGTAGAATCTATCATGGGCCTTAAGTCCATAGCTTAATTAGGTTTAAGAGTCGTGTTATGCCTATATAAACTCTTATTTGTCGTCAGTTTTAATTATTCAGAATCATTAGGATTCTGAACCCTTAGGGTTCGGAATTATTAGCTCTAATCTTCCATTAGTTTCTGAACTTTATCTTTGGTTTGCATTCGGGTTTATCGACGTAGGATTTGTTCTTTACGCCGGATTTTCTAAGATTGTAAACTCCTTTCTTCTTTTCTCTTTTTCTTAATCTTAGTCTTAATTACTGTTTCTCTTTCTTAATTACTGCTGCGTTATTGTTCATGCTTGTTAATTTCGGTTTTATTATGTCTTATGTCATATATTTAATCGTCTTTGTTAGCATAGTCCATAACATGAGTAGCTAATTCTCTTGTATGTTGGGATGAGGGAAACCGTAGTAGAGGCATGTTAGGATAGATTAGTTTAGCTAGTCGTGAGAATCGATCTTTGCAATTTAATTGAGGTTTAGTCGAATGAGTGCACGCAGGAGACTAGACTATGTAGTTAACCCCGACCTGGATCGAGAGATTGGAAGGGAAGGCTTGCTTAGAATTGATAGGTGACTCCTAAGAGGACGAGAGTTAATTAGGAAAATCCCTAGGGCGGTTTGAGACCGAGAGGAGAAAACCATTGCTCTTCTCATTAAAAGATTGACTGACTTAGTTGACCAGTAGATGCCGATACTTCAGTAGACCGAATCCTAGCATATTCTTTCTCTATCTTTATTTCTCTTCCTTTAATCTTTTTAGTTTAGTATAAACCTTTTCAAACCCCCATAGATTGTTACTGGCAGAATTAGATTTCAGTTAATTAGTTTCCTCCCTGTGGAGATCGACCCTACTTCCACTATCTTCTTAGTTAGTTGACTTAGGTTTTATTTTTGGTGTATAACGACCACATCAAATTTTGGCGCCGTTGCCGGGGAGGCAATTTAATTTCCTGTTATTTATTTCTGTCTCGTCTTAAGGAATTTCTAATTCCTTAAGACTGTTCTTATCTTTTCTCTCTAGTTGTGTATGCGCAGGTAGAGAAGGATAGATAAGACTCTTCAGGAGGAAGACTTGAGTACTCCTGATTCCGTCTTCGACAGTTTTATTTTCATGGAAGATTCGACTGTTGAGACTACCATGACAGCGAAGATGCCTAACATTGTTCGTCATTCCGAGCCCACCGCTGCACGTATACCCCAGGGATTGTGGAAAAAGAAGTCAGAAATTACCACAACTGAGGGTACTTCCGTAAGTCAAAGGCCTGACGGTGGCCTTGTCACGGAACTATTTGGTTACTAGCCGGGTTTGCAACTCCGTGCAATTTGTAAAAACAATTTATTGCGTTCGACAATTAGACTATTACGCGATAATCCGTAGTTTAGACAATTTATTCTTCCTGCTAGACTATCTTTTGGTATTTCTTTGGGTATCGGTTTGTATAGTTTTTGCAGGAATGTGAAGCGGAAATCAATCGCCCCAAGGCGAAGAAAAAAGACCTCGATCGAGTGGCATGTAATTCGATCGAGGGGAATTCAAAACAAACGAGTAAACTGAGGGTCATCAAAAGAAGACCACTCGATCGAGTAAACCAGAAGTATTCGATCGAGCACTCCTGTCTGACAAAAGTCCTCGATCGAGTAGAATTTCTACTCGATCGAGCAAACTAACCTATGTAAGAGAAGTCTTCGATCCCTTTCAATTTACTCGATCCCAATTCCCCTTTTGTTCTTCATCTTTCGATTTTTCTGCATAATCTTACCTGCAACTCGTGTTAGTATCCAAATTAATTGTGGACAGAGGCAACTGATGGGAGACGGTGATGTTAGCTCCCCAGTTTGATGCTGGTTTGGGGGAAGCTTTGTCTTGTGAGTTTTCCTGTTCCTTTCGTTTTTTCCATTCTTTATATATTTCATCCATTAGGAACATGTATTAGGTTGTTTTTTTCCCTTTCCCTTATATGC
>JAIUZE010014222.1:0-50287 GCA_022085475.1 Heliosperma pusillum | reverse complement strand
TACACTCAAACCCTAATCAACACGTAATCATGTGAATCAGTTAACAATCGGTAATCCAAACTCTATCAACCTTAGCCGTCTTGCATCTCACCTTCTAAGATTCATAGAATCATACAAACATGAAAGACCAATACTTCTACAAACAGGCATAAGTTCTTAGAACAGTCGATAGAAGACTTCTGTAACTCGAGGCTATACCACAAGGTAGGAAAAACATCCTAGTCCTAGACTGATCAGACCTAGCGACAACAGCTATTCCGTTCCCCGTCCCATGACATAACCGTCTATGAGAATCTCTACTAGGCGACCCCCTAAGCATAGTTGGCTAGTACTTAAGCTGGCTCCATTCCCAAAGTGGAAGCAATTAGGCAGCCATGCCCCAGCTTGGAGATAAACCCCCCAAGCCGGGAACACAAAAGCTATTAACCATGAACTATATACTCGTTAAAGATAGTAAGGCCTATCTATGACATGGTCCAAGGTACTCATTTAGAATTAGAATGGTCAAGACGCCATATACTCATAATTCTCTATGGGTACTTAGTCAACACGACATATATCATACAATTAAACAGTCACGGGAAAAACGTCCTATCATGTGACTAATTGCATATAAATCATATTCAAATATCATATCGCCTCATATCTACTAAGGCTCATTCATTCTTTTATTAAATAAAACCTTACTTGAAAACAAATCCCCGACCCGAGTCCCGCGACGGGTCATCAGTCAAAACGGGGCTGACTAGATCTTAGTTTGACCAAACCCGTTTGGTCAAACCGGCTAGAAACAGAGTCTTAGCCATTTAGGCTTGAACATAAGAACATCATATTCATTTCATGCTATTTTTCTAATTTCTAACATGTGAATTATTAATTCTTACGAAACCCGCTTGACTTAAAAGATATCAATTTAAACTATAATCTCAGGCTATAATTCCTAACATGTGCGAAATATTAATATTATGAAAAACCGTTTAATTAAATAATTTACTTATTAAAATTTCCCACTTGCTAAATATTACAAAACATAATATAATAATAACGATAAACTCAAAAACCGTCACAAGTCCAAAGGGAGGACTCACGGGTCATGGCTGGACCGGATTGGACCGGGCCTGGACTGGGCCCACGGGCTGGTTTGGGCCGGTTTTGGTCAACATTTCTAAAACCGTTTCTTAATATTTTCCCGCATGCTTAACATATTTAAAACCCGTCAAAACAACAACAAAACAATCAAGTATCGACACAAGCCCAAAGGGCAATACACGGACCAACCCAGACCGGGTCTGAACCGGCCTGGACCGGCCTGGTTTGGGTCGGTTTCCAGCCACCATACACAGCCACCACTCACGGCCAACACCAACAACCACTCCAAATTATTTCTAACATGTTTTAATTAACAACATCCATTTTAACAACCAATTCAACCATCATTCATACTAAAAATCATGATTATGAACAAATCATCCAACATGTCAAGAACACTAAATATGTTAAAAACTCATACAACATAATGATAATAACAACTTTTCATGTTACTACTTAAAACCGTATATAATAAAAACAACAACAAAAACATATACAAACATATGTGACATTAATTCGTCGAGTAACTCGGAATCGTTACCTTAGCTAGCACAAAATCAAGTAGCACCAAAATAAGAACTAAAAACCCGTCTACTAATCTTCTTCTAAAATATACGAGTCACCAAACTCGTCTTCATAATCTTCTCCTATAAGAAATGACAAAAATAACATTATTAGAATTAAAACTTGATTTCAACAATTAAAGTGTTGAAAACGATTTTGTCGGAATTGAAAATAAAACGTACATGGAGATGAAGAGCGGAAAGGAGACTCTAGAAATATAAGTTAGGACGGATTTGACCAAGTAACGAAGGTTTTGTGACGATTTTGCTCAAGAACGATCAAGAACGATCAAGAACGATTTTGATTATATTAAAGAAAGTATTAAAAAGGTATTAAGTTGATTTAATGTAAAATAAGAAGATAATTAGTGTGAAAGAGGAGGAGGGTGTGCCGTGTAATATAGGGAATTAATGAGTCGGGTTTTGAAATTGTTGTTACGGGATTGACTCGGGTTTTATAAATATATTATGGTAAATATTTAGATATTGTTAGATATTATATTTGTTTAATCAAATATCTAGATATTATTTAGATATTATGTTATCTTAATCAAAAGAAAGAAAATATCTAATCCTAAGAGGGGGAAAAGAGGCGTGTGAAAGAGGGACAAATCGGGTCCGTTTTTAAGCGATTTGCGTAATTTAAACTGACAGATTGATAAAGTTACAAATATCTTAGATATTATTATTAGTTTAATCAAAAGATCTAATATGAGTGGAAAGGGTTGACTTGGGCGTGTGACTCATGCAAGAGTCGGGTTTCGGGTTTGTTTCGGGACTTAAGTTGACTCGGGAATAGTTAAATGACGTTCGGGGTTAAACCGTAAAACCTTTCTTTAATTCCGAATAAATTCAAAATAATTATATTAAATTATCATAAATTCAAATAAATCGTAATAAATTAAAATAAATTAAATTTATTATTTTTCAAATATAATTTCGGTCTTTCAAATTACGGGTTTTACAAAATCAGTTGCACATTTTTGAAAATCATCGGTTGCCTTAGGGCTTGGTGCAGAGCAGATTCAATAGCAAAACCGTATTCTGCCATGATAAATAATGAAACTAGGAGAAGAGCGATAGTGATTGGTGTTGACTCCATGATAAAAGTTTATTTAAGTATTCCTATTTATTGTTAATATTTTTATCGCCCCAAAAAAATAGAAATATAAATACAGTATAAGGCTAGTTGTTGGAGAACAAATTATCTACTCCTGCTAATTTATACTGAGTAATGGAGTATATGAAGTTTACTTTTTACGTTTCTTCTACATATAATACATATAAATTATTGTTAATATATATTTAAAGGTTATTTATCTGCATTATTAATAACGATGAGTTTTTTTTACAATCAAATGTTTTTATCTTATTTTCATTAGTTTTTTGGTTACGTAACCATATGCAATGTAACAAATATGCAAGATAAGTTACTTTATTAATTCAAAGGCGTACTTTCATTTATTATATATAGTGTATTACGTTGGCTTATATGCTTGAACAAATTTACGTTTATTCATGTTATATTTTATCTCCTAAATTATATATTTTTAATGTTAAAATAGAATGAGATATTCTCTGTCTTGACCTATAAAGATAACTTGACATCAAACGAACTAAGTTTTTTTGTAAAATATTTGAATAAGTTTATTTGACCATATATTATTTGTTATTGTTTGTTCAAACTCCACGTAAAACTATAATTACACTAAGATGTTTTACATAGTTTTAATCAAGACATTAAGTAAGAATGATATTTTTACATTTTTCAGTTTATCAAATCTTTTTTTTTCCAGTGGTGATCTATAATTTCTAGTTCAAAATTTATCGTTAAAAATTAGCACTTTCCTTAGTTTAAACGTTCCAAATCGTCATAGGTGATACATTGGCCCGAACCAGTCTAGCGCGCTTTTTTAAAACGTTTGGGCTTTTTTTTTGGCCCAGAACAGAAAAGCCTAGGGGTCGGCCCCAAACGACCCAATGTATTTTTGGACCATGTTAATGACAAGCATTTGTCTAAATTTTGGCCCAACCCTAACACCATTTATAAATAAAGGAATAGCTAAAAATTGTTAAAAACGGGTTAAATTATAAAGAACTTTTTAGAGACTAATTTATATTTATAGATATTTAAAAACGGTGTCTACTTAAATTAAATCGTATCTACGAGTAGAAGACTATTCATTATAAAGTGGTGATGGCGTGATGCTTGTCTTTCTTACTTGTTCGGAGAATAATTCATAGCCGCTTCATCATATTTTATAAAATTTTATAAACCAAGTATTTGTTTTTAAAGTACTTCTTTGTTAAAGATCTTATGCTACTCTAAACCTGGCAAATGGGTCAATCGGGTCGGGTTATCCAAAGTTTTGGTTGTTTCGGTTCATAAGAATACAGGTTTGGTTGTTCCAGGTAATGGGTTTTGGTCATTTTCGGGTTAGTTGTTATCACGTTATTTGGGTATGATGATTAGAATATGATAATTAACATTCAAGTCGGGTCAATTGATCGCTATCATATTCGGGTCCTCAATTAGGCTGCAGGTCGGGGCCGAGTCCCGTTTCACAGGTCGGGGCATTTGCGTCGCCTTAGTTTCTCCATGTCTACTTATCTTCTTCCGTAAGCTGTAAATTCTAATTTCTAAAATCCCTTTAAGGTCGAAAACCTCGATTCCGCCCATAAGGGACGAGTTTGGGCTCACGAAATAGGCCTCCACATTTGGCGCGACCTGACTCAGCCCACACACATAGTTCGTTTCTTACATTGGCCTTGCCGATGCCCGCATAGTCTGAGCCGACGATGACCTCTTCAAATCCCATGATGGCCTAAATGCGATTTATGTCTTATTTCATTAGTTCCAAAGTGTAGAAGATTTCTAAACACATAAATTACTTTAAAAAGTTATATACTTAAACATAATTGAAGATTTCACAAGCTATCTTAAGCGTGCATGCCAACTAACGTTAGATAATCTTTTTATTATACACGTCAATAGCATCTGCAAAAGAATTCATACCCTACTCTTTTTAAAAATTTAACCAAATAAAATTATCAAAGTTAAAACGTTGATGAATTACACTATGGGCATAAATACATTTAAGTTAATCCACAATTTTTTTAACATATGTTAAATTTGTTTCCATCACTAAAATTTTTCATTATTTATATATTTGTGCATACATTCATTATATAACATTAACGGTTTTATTTTTTTATTTTGTTACATACAGAATAATTCATTGATTAATAATAATACAAACAAAATGCGACAAATGAATGAGAAAAAAATTCAGCATTATAGTACAAAATACTTGGCTAGAAAGACATGCTTATGTAATGTAGTTTCTATCTCATGCGAAATTAAATACAAATGAAACAATAGTATATATACGAAAAAAATAACTTAATTGCTAATAGAACCTAATACTTTCAAAAGCAGATGTTTGGAAGTAAGATTAAGGCGCATGGATCAGAAGAAGGAAAATGTAACGAAAATAAATGTCCTTAATACGATTCTACGACAAGGGGGTATAACTTAGAAATTGTTATGTGAAAAAATTCAGTTTAGTACTAACGGGTAATAATTGCACTAAACACTTTATTTCGATTGCGCAAATCCGTTAAACAGTATACGTTTTATTAAATATGTGTTTTAAATTACAATTTAAAAAGGCTAATTCTTATAACCAACATGTCCAAATGTCTTGCAAAGTTGCCACACTTCATCATTTTTACCCCAAGCTGCCCGTGCTTGGTTCTTCTGAAGATGCAAGTATACTATTGTCACTTCTGTTAAAAGATCGTGACAATCCTCACCAACGTTTAACAAAGCGCTACAACATTCTTTTGAAACATTTTTTCCGTTAAAATATATATATTTAGATATGACATCACCACAAGTTTTGCCTAAATCAGTTGCACATTTTTGAAAATCATCGGTTGCCTTAGGGCGTGGTGCAGGAGCTGATTCAATAGCAAAACCGTATTCTGCCATGATAAATAATGAAACTAGGAGAAGAGCGATAGTGATTGGTGTTGACTCCATGATAAAAGTTTATTTAAGTATTCCTATTGATTGTTAATATTTTTATCTTCCCAAAAAAATAGAAATATAAATACAGTATAAGGCTAGTTGTTGGAGAACAAAAAATCTACTCCTGCTAATTTATACGGAGTAATGGAGTATATGAAGTTTACTTTTTACGTTTCTTCTACATATAATACATATAAATTATTGTTAATATATATTTAAAGGTTATTTATCTGCATTATTAATAACGATGAGTTTTTTTTACAATCAAATGTTTTTATCTTATTTTCATTAGTTTTTTGGTTACGTAACCATATGCAATGTAACAAATATGCAAGATAAGTTACTTTATTAATTCAAAGGCGTACTTTCATTTATTATATATAGTGTATTACGTTGGCTTATATGCTTGAACAAATTTACGTTTATTCATGTTATATTTTATCTCCTAAATTATATATTTTTAATGTTAAAATAGAATGAGATATTCTCTGTCTTGACCTATAAAGATAAATTGACATCAAACGAACTAAGTTTTTTGTAAAATATTTGAATAAGTTTATTTGACCATATATTATTTGTTATTGTTTGTTCAAACTCCACGTAAAACTATAATTACACTAAGATGTTTTACATAGTTTTAATCAAGACATTAAGTAAGAATGATATTTTTACATTTTTCAGTTTATCAAATCTTTTTTTTCCAGTGGTGATCTATAATTTCTAGTTCAAAATTTATCGTTAAAAATTAGCACTTTCCTTAGTTTAAACGTTCCAAATCGTCATAGGTGATACATTGGCCCGAACCAGTCTAGCGCGCTTTTTTAAAACGTTTGGGCTTTTTTTTTAGCCCAGAACAGAAAAGCCTAGGGGTCGGCCCCAAACGACCCAATGTATTTTTGGACCATGTTAATGAAAAGCATTTGTCTAAATTTTGGCCCAACCCTAACACCATTTATAAATAAAGGAATAGCTAAAAATTTTTAAAAACGGGTTAAATTATAAAGAACTTTTTAGAGACTAATTTATATTTATAGATATTTAAAAACGGTGTCTACTTAAATTAAATCGTATCTACGAGTAGAAGACTATTCATTATAAAGTGGTGATGGCGTGATGCTTGTCTTTCTTACTTGTTCGGAGAATAATTCATAGCCGCTTCATCATATTTTATAAAATTTTATAAACCAAGTATTTGTTTTTAAAGTACTTGTTTGTTAAAGATCTTATGCTACTCTAAACCTGGCAAATGGGTCAATCGGGTCGGGTTATCCAAAGTTTTGGTTGTTTCGGTTCATAAGAATACAGGTTTGGTTGTTCCAGGTAATGGGTTTTGGTCATTTTCGGGTTAGTTGTTATCACGTTATTTGGGTATGATGATTAGAATATGATAATTAACATTCAAGTCGGGTCAATTGATCGCTATCATATTCGGGTCCTCAATTAGGCTGCAGGTCGGGGCCGAGTCCCGTTTCACAGGTCGGGGCATTTGCGTCGCCTTAGTTTCTCCATGTCTACTTATCTTCTTCCGTAAGCTGTAAATTCTAATTTCTAAAATCCCTTTAAGGTCGAAAACCTCGATTCCGCCCATAAGGGACGAGTTTGGGCTCACGAAATAGGCCTCCACATTTGGCGCGACCTGACTCAGCCCACACACATAGGTCGTTTCTTACATTGGCCTTGCCGATGCCCGCATAGTCTGAGCCGACGATGACCTCTTCAAATCCCATGATGGCCTAAATGCGATTTATGTCTTATTTCATTAGTTCCAAAGTGTAGAAGATTTCTAAACACATAAATTACTTTAAAAAGTTATATACTTAAACATAATTGAAGATTTCACAAGCTATCTTAAGCGTGCATGCCAACTAACGTTAGATAATCTTTTTATTATACACGTCAATAGCATCTGCAAAAGAATTCATACCCTACTCTTTTTAAAAATTTAACCAAATAAAATTATCAAAGTTAAAACGTTGATGAATTACACTATGGGCATAAATACATTTAAGTTAATCCACAATTTTTTTAACATATGTTAAATTTGTTTCCATCACTAAAATTTTTCATTATTTATATATTTGTGCATACATTCATTATATAACATTAACGGTTTTATTTTTTTATTTTGTTACATACAGAATAATTCATTGATTAATAATAATACAAACAAAATGCGACAAATGAATGAGAAAAAAAATTCAGCATTATAGTACAAAATACTTGGCTAGAAAGACATGCTTATGTAATGTAGTTTCTATCTCATGCGAAATTAAATACAAATGAAACAATAGTATATATACGAAAAAAATAACTTAATTGCTAATAGAACCTAATACTTTCAAAAGCAGATGTTTGGAAGTAAGATTAAGGCGCATGGATCAGAAGAAGGAAAATGTAACGAAAATAAATGTCCTTAATACGATTCTACGACAAGGGGGTATAACATAGAAATTGTTATGTGAAAAAATTCAGTTTAGTACTAACGGGTAATAATTGCACTAAACACTTTATTTCGATTGCGCAAATCCGTTAAACAATATACGTTTTATTAAATATGTGTTTTAAATTACAATTTAAAAAAGCTAATTCTTATAACCAACATGTCCAAATGTCTTGCAAAGTTGCCACACTTCATCATTTTTACCCCAAGCTGCTCGTGCTTGTTTCTTCTGAAGATGTAAGTATACTATTGTCACTTCTGTTAGAAGATCGTGACAATCCTCACCAACGTTTAACAAAGCGCTACAACATTCTTTTGAAACATTTTTTCCGTTAAAATATATATATTTAGATATGACATCACCACAAGTTTTGCCTAAATCAGTTGCACATTTTTGAAAATCATCGGATTGCCTTAGGGCTTGGTGCAGGAGCAGATTCAATAGCAAAACCGTATTCTGCCATGATAAATAATGAAACTAGGAGAAGAGCGATAGTGATTGGTGTTGACTCCATGATAAAAGTTTATTTAAGTATTCCTATTTATTGTTAATATTTTTATCGCCCCAAAAAAATAGAAATATAAATACAGTATAAGGCTAGTTGTTGGAGAACAAATTATCTACTCCTGCTAATTTATACTGAGTAATGGAGTATATGAAGTTTACTTTTTACGTTTCTTCTACATATAATACATATAAATTATTGTTAATATATATTTAAAGGTTATTTATCTGCATTATTAATAACGATGAGTTTTTTTTTACAATCAAATGTTTTTATCTTATTTTCATTAGTTTTTTGGTTACGTAACCATATGCAATGTAACAAATATGCAAGATAAGTTACTTTATTAATTCAAAGGCGTACTTTCATTTATTATATATAGTGTATTACGTTGGCTTATATGCTTGAACAAATTTACGTTTATTCATGTTATATTTTATCTCCTAAATTATATATTTTTAATGTTAAAATAGAATGAGATATTCTCTGTCTTGACCTATAAAGATAAATTGACATCAAACGAACTAAGTTTTTTGTAAAATATTTGAATAAGTTTATTTGACCATATATTATTTGTTATTGTTTGTTCAAACTCCACGTAAAACTATAATTACACTAAGATAAGATGTTTTACATAGTTTTAATCAAGACATTAAGTAAGAATGATATTTTTACATTTTTCAGTTTATCAAATCTTTTTTTTTCCAGTGGTGATCTATAATTTCTAGTTCAAAATTTATCGTTAAAAATTAGCACTTTCTTTAGTTTAAACGTTCCAAATCGTCATAGGTGATACATTGGCCCGAACCAGCCTAGCGCGCTTTTTTTAAAACGTTTGGGCTTTTTTTTGGGCCCAGAACAGAAAAGCCTAAGGGTCGGCCCCAAACGACCCAATGTATTTTTGGACCATGTTAATGACAAGCATTTGTCTAAATTTTGGCCCAACCCTAACACCATTTATAAATAAAGGAATAGCTAAAAATTGTTAAAAACGGGTTAAATTATAAAGAACTTTTTAGAGACTAATTTATATTTATAGAGATTTAAAAACAGTGTCTACTTAAATTAAATTGTATCTACGAGTAGAAGACTATTCATTATAAAGTGGAAATGGCGTGATGCTTGTCTTTCTTACTTGTTCAAAGAATAATTCATAACCGCTTCATCATATTTTATAAAATTTTATAAACCAAGTATTTGTTTTTAAAGTACTTATTTGTTAAAGATCTTATGCTACTCTAAACCTAGCAAATGGGTCAATCAGGTCGGGTTATCCAAAGTTTTGGTTGTTTCGGTTCATAAGAATACAGGTTTGGTTGTGCCAAGTAATGGGTTTTGGTCATTTTCGGGTTAGTTATTATCACGTTATTTGGGTATGATGATTAGAATATGATAATTAACATTCAAGTCGGGTCAATTGATCGCTATCATATTCGGGTCCTCAATTAGGCTGCAGGTCGGGGCCGAGTCCCGTTTCACAAGTCTGGGCATTTGCGTCGCCTCAGTTTCTCCATATCTACTTATCTTCTTCAGTAAGCTGTAAATTCTAATTTTTAAAATCCCTTTTAGGTCGAAAACCTCGATTCCGCCAAGGGACGAGTTTGGGCTCACGAAATAGGCCTCCACATTTGGCACGGCCTGACTCAGCCCACACACATAGTTCGTTTCTTACATTGGCCTTGCCGATGCCCGCATAGTCTGAGCCGACGATGACCTCTTCAAATCTCATGATGGCCTAAATGCTATTTATGTCTTATTTCGTTAGTTCCAAAGTGTAGAAGATTTCTAAACACATAAATTACTTTAAAAAGTTATATACTTAAGCATAATTGAAGATTTCACAAGCTATCTTAAGCGTGCATGCCAACTAACGTTAGATAATCTTTTTATTATACACGTCAATAACATCTGCAAAAGAATTCATATCCTACTCTTTTTAAAAATTTAACCAAATAAAATTATCAAAGTTAAAACGTTGATGAATTACACCATGGGCATAAATACATTTAAGTTAATCCACAATTTTGTTTAACATATGTTAAATTTGTTTTCATCACTAAAATTTTTCATTATTTATATATTTGTGCATACATTCATTATATAATATTAACGGTTTTATTTTTTTATTTTGTTACATACAGAATAATTCATTGATTAATAATAATATAAACAAAATGCGACAAATGAATGAGAAAAAAAAATTCAGCATTATAGTACAAAATACTTGGCTAGAAAGACATGCATATGTAATGTAGTTTCTATCTCATGCGAAATTAAATACAAATGAAACAATAGTATATATACGAAAAAAATAACTTAATTGCTAATAGAACCTAATACTTTCAAAAGCAGATGTTTGGAAGTAAGATTAAGGCGCATGGATCAGAAGAAGAAAAATGTAACGAAAATAAATGTCCTTAATACGATTCTACGACAAGGGGGTATAACATAGAAATTGTTATGTGAAAAAATTCAGTTTAGTACTAACGGGTAATAATTGCACTAAACACTTTATTTCGATTGCGCAAATCCGTTAAATAGTATACGTTTTATTAAATATGTGTTTTAAATTACAATTTAAAAAAGCTAAATCTTATAACCAACATATCCAAATGTCTTGCAAAGTTGCCACACTTCATCATTTTTACCCCAAGCTGCTCGTGCTTGTTTCTTCTGAAGATGTAAGTATACTATTGTCACTTCTGTTAGAAGATCGTGACAATCCTCACCAACGTTTAACAAAGCGCTACAACATTCTTTTGAAACATTTTTTCCGTTAAAATATATATATTTAGATATGACATCACCACAAGTTTTGCCTAAATCAGTTGCACATTTTTGAAAATCATCGATTGCCTTAGGGCTTGGTGCAGGAGCAGATTCAATAGCAAAACCGTATTCTGCCATGATAAATAATGAAACTAGGAGAAGAGCGATAGTGATTGGTGTTGACTCCATGATAAAAGTTTATTTAAGTATTCCTATTTATTGTTAATATTTTTATCGCCCCAAAAAAATAGAAATATAAATACAGTATAAGGCTAGTTGTTGGAGAACAAATTATCTACTCCTGCTAATTTATACTGAGTAATGGAGTATATGAAGTTTACTTTTTACGTTTCTTCTACATATAATACATATAAATTATTGTTAATATATATTTAAAGGTTATTTATCTGCATTATTAATAACGATGAGTTTTTTTTTTACAATCAAATGTTTTTATCTTATTTTCATTAGTTTTTTGGTTACGTAACCATATGCAATGTAACAAATATGCAAGATAAGTTACTTTATTAATTCAAAGGCGTACTTTCATTTATTATATATAGTGTATTACGTTGGCTTATATGCTTGAACAAATTTACGTTTATTCATGTTATATTTTATCTCCTAAATTATATATTTTTAATGTTAAAATAGAATGAGATATTCTCTGTCTTGACCTATAAAGATAAATTGACATCAAACGAACTAAGTTTTTTGTAAAATATTTGAATAAGTTTATTTGACCATATATTATTTGTTATTGTTTGTTCAAACTCCACGTAAAACTATAATTACACTAAGATGTTTTACATAGTTTTAATCAAGACATTAAGTAAGAATGATATTTTTACATTTTTCAGTTTATCAAATCTTTTTTTTCCAGTGGTGATCTATAATTTCTAGTTCAAAATTTATCGTTAAAAATTAGCACTTTCCTTAGTTTAAACGTTCCAAATCGTCATAGGTGATACATTGGCCCGAACCAGTCTAGCGCGCTTTTTTAAAACGTTTGGGCTTTTTTTTTAGCCCAGAACAGAAAAGCCTAGGGGTCGGCCCCAAACGACCCAATGTATTTTTGGACCATGTTAATGACAAGCATTTGTCTAAATTTTGGCCCAACCCTAACACCATTTATAAATAAAGGAATAGCTAAAAATTTTTAAAAACGGGTTAAATTATAAAGAACTTTTTAGAGACTAATTTATATTTATAGATATTTAAAAACGGTGTCTACTTAAATTAAATCGTATCTACGAGTAGAAGACTATTCATTATAAAGTGGTGATGGCGTGATGCTTGTCTTTCTTACTTGTTCGGAGAATAATTCATAGCCGCTTCATCATATTTTATAAAATTTTATAAACCAAGTATTTGTTTTTAAAGTACTTGTTTGTTAAAGATCTTATGCTACTCTAAACCTGGCAAATGGGTCAATCGGGTCGGGTTATCCAAAGTTTTGGTTGTTTCGGTTCATAAGAATACAGGTTTGGTTGTTCCAGGTAATGGGTTTTGGTCATTTTCGGGTTAGTTGTTATCACGTTATTTGGGTATGATGATTAGAATATGATAATTAACATTCAAGTCGGGTCAATTGATCGCTATCATATTCGGGTCCTCAATTAGGCTGCAGGTCGGGGCCGAGTCCCGTTTCACAGGTCGGGGCATTTGCGTCGCCTTAGTTTCTCCATGTCTACTTATCTTCTTCCGTAAGCTGTAAATTCTAATTTCTAAAATCCCTTTAAGGTCGAAAACCTCGATTCCGCCCATAAGGGACGAGTTTGGGCTCACGAAATAGGCCTCCACATTTGGCGCGACCTGACTCAGCCCACACACATAGGTCGTTTCTTACATTGGCCTTGCCGATGCCCGCATAGTCTGAGCCGACGATGACCTCTTCAAATCCCATGATGGCCTAAATGCGATTTATGTCTTATTTCATTAGTTCCAAAGTGTAGAAGATTTCTAAACACATAAATTACTTTAAAAAGTTATATACTTAAGCATAATTGAAGATTTCACAAGCTATCTTAAGCGTGCATGCCAACTAACGTTAGATAATCTTTTTATTATACACGTCAATAACATCTGCAAAAGAATTCATATCCTACTCTTTTTAAAAATTTAACCAAATAAAATTATCAAAGTTAAAACGTTGATGAATTACACTATGGGCATAAATACATTTAAGTTAATCCACAATTTTTTTTCTAACATATGTTAAATTTGTTTCCATCACTAAAATTTTTCATTATTTATATATTTGTGCATACATTCATTATATAATATTAACGGTTTTATTTTTTTATTTTGTTACATACAGAATAATTCATTGATTAATCTTTCATCTATTAAAACATAAACAATTAAAGCATGGAGAATGATCCACATGTACATCTTTCATTAGCAAAAAAAAAAAGGAAAAGTATGAATTAGAAAACATGACCCACGTTCTCCACTTCTAATCTTTTTCTTTCATTTTATTACAATTTACGAGTACTCCTCAATTGAACCAACTCAACCATTATTTTTAACAAAAAATGATAAACTAACATAATCTTATATTCATCGAAATTTCTACTGGCCTGAAAAAATATTCATCGAAATTCCTGAATCCTCAAGATACCACCGCTTTTCACTTTGGGGAAATGAGTGCCCACTTGACTTTTACGGTCTACGAGACGATACTCTGACCATGCTTTTCTTCATTTATATATTATTTTTTTGTCTAAATTATAATTTTTTGAAACCTCTTTTTATAACACAAGTAAATATGTCTATTTTATAAACATTTTTAAAAAGAAATTGACTAAATATAATCACGGTCAATATTTAATAAGTTTGACTTTAAAAAGTGGATGAGTAATTTGGTGTGTATAAGAGGGAGGATATAATACAAAATTTTGAAAAAAATTAGGGAAAAGATAAAAAAATGTCATGTACACAATCAAGTATGAGTATATGATCAATTAGTAGATTATACAACCAGTTATTCTACACAAATGGTATTATAGTTTTGGAGCTTTATAATAAAGAAATTGAGCTTATATGTACATTTTACGAGTTTTATTGAAAAAAATCTGAGCGCCTTTATATAAATTTTAAACTCAAAATATTATAATGAAACTCAAAAACAATACATATAAGCTCAATTATATTTTAATTTTGACACCTAATAAATTAAAATGTAACGAAAAAAATTTAAAAGTTCGAAAAGATTGCATATAAGCTTAATTGGATTGGCACTTTCTGAAAGAAAACGTGAAAATATGGTAGTGTTTGTTTCCATATTTGCCATAAATATTACGGAGTAACATATATATATATATATATATATATATATATATATATATTGTACTATGTATTTATTGATTTTTTTTTTTCATTTTCATATACAACATAAATGCAACTTTTTTTTGTATGTGAAATGAATAGTTACAACACCATATGAGATCTTATATTTAATTATTGATTCATGTATTCGATTAAATTATTTAATCTGAATTCATTAAGCTAAATGCTGACGGGATTTACAATTATGTACATGTTTGGAAAAGAATACTGTGTGATGTGGGTAGAGATGCGGAACGTTGTGAACTTGTGATAAATGACAATTGGTCGTATAAGTTTAATGGGTTGGTAAAAGATCACAAATTTACATTATAACTGTCAAATCCGTCTTAATTTTAAGACAGATTAAGTATCATATAGAATAAAAATATAATCCATTGAGATTAATAAAAGCTTTGTCCCATTATGCAGGTTGAGTATTATTTGACCCGTTTTTGTTTTTTGATTGATATCCGTTTTAAGAAAGACCTATTGGTAAAAATAAACATATATATAAAACAATTTGTTATAAGTGTCCTATATTAAAAAAAAAAAAAAACACATAAAATGGCAGCGTTATTGTTACGACAACATTTTTAAATTATATTACTATATATACTATGAATTTTTTTTAAAACATGTAGTTATCAAACTACAATTAAAATCTTGGTGATTAAACAAATATAATCTTTTCAAAGAAAAATAATGCTTCTATAACCTTTCTAATTATGGTCAAAGTTTGTAAAGATTGGCCTCCAAAAAGTTAAGTAGGAAAAATTGATTAGATTGAAAGTAGTATATGTTAAATAATATAAATAATATTTTTATTGAACAATTAAGCTCAATTAAGCTAAGTAATAGTTTCTGAGTTAGTTTACTTAAACATTAAGCTCAAACTATTTCAATATAACTCAAAAATATTACATATACACTCAGTTAAATTTTAGTTTTGATATAAAAAAATTAAAATGTAACTTATAATCTTTAAAAAGTTTAGAGAAATATACGTAAGCTCAGTTATATTAGGTGTGATGTAGTATATCAGATGTATGTTTTTTTTCCCAATATACGAAACGTATTTTAAATACTAATAAGCCGCTTTCACCCTGATATAATACCTGGTTACCAGTAAAGTACCAATATACTACAAATTGACTAAAAGCTTACTCTTAAGATATATACAAATACAAATATGCAAATAGTGGCGAAGTCAGGATTTCAATTTAGGGGGGACGAAAAATTTTAGGGGGTGCAAACGCCTTATAACATCAGTTATTAGTCAGGGTTATAAGGTAATGGTAGGGCAACTCTAATTCAAAATTTTACATGATTGTAAATTACGGTTGTGCAAACTATTAACAATACAAATACGTATCCGCACAAAAAACATAGCAATCATGTAATTTACAACCGTATTCCTCAATTATTATTTGAAAATCTCATGTCAAATTATACACCAAACAATCAAACCTTTTTAAAATGTCAAAATTTTTTAAAACTAACCCGTGCATTTTTGCACGGGTGTAAAACTAGTAATAATATAAACAAAATGCGACAAATGAATGAGAAAAAAAAAATCAGCATTATAGTACAAAATACTTGGCTAGAAAGACATGCATATGTAATGTAGTTTCTATCTCATGCGAAATTAAATACAAATGAAACAATAGTATATATACGAAAAAAATAACTTAATTGCTAATAGTACCTAATACTTTCAAAAGCAGATGTTTGGAAGTAAGATTAAGGCGCATGGATCAGAAGAAGGAAAATGTAACGAAAATAAATGTCCTTAATACGATTCTACGACAAGGGGGTATAACATAGAAATTGATATGTGAAAAAATTCAGTTTAGTACTAACGGGTAATAATTGCACTAAACACTTTATTTCGATTGCGCAAATCCGTTAAACAGTATACGTTTTATTAAATATGTGTTTTAAATTAAAATTTTAAAAAGCTAATTGTTATAACCAACATGTCCAAATGTCTTGCAAAGTTGCCACACTTCATCATTTTTACCCCAAGCTGCTCGTGCTTGTTTCTTCTGAAAATGCAAGTATACTATTGTCACTTCTGTTAGAAGATCGTGACAATCCTCACCAACGTTTAACAAAGCGTTACAACATTCTTTTGAAATATTTTTTCCGTTAAAATATATATATGTAGATATGACATCACTACAAGTTTTGCCTAAATCAGTTGCACATTTTTGAAAATCATCGATTGCCTTAGGGCTTGGTGCAGGAGCAGATTCAATAGCAAAACCGTATTCTGCCATGATAAATAATGAAACTAGGAGAAGAGCGATAGTGATTGGTGTTGACTCCATGATAAAAGTTTATTTAAGTATTCCTATTTATTGTTAATATTTTTATCGCCCCAAAAAAATAGAAATATAAATACAGTATAAGGCTAGTTGTTGGAGAACAAATTATCTACTCCTACTAATTTAAACTGAGTAATGGAGTATATGAAGTTTACTTTTTACGTTTCTTCTACATATAATACATATAAATTATTGTTAATATATATTTAAAAGTTATTTATCTGCATTATTAATAACGATGAGCTTTTTTTTTTACAATCAAATGTTTTTTATCTTATTTTCATTATTTTTTTGGTTACGTAACCATATGCAATGTAACAAATATGCAAGATAAGTTACTTTATTAATTCAAAGGCTTACTTTCATTTATTATATATAGTGTATTACGTTGGCTTATATGCTTGAACAAATTTACGTTTATTCATGTTATATTTTATCTCCTAAATTATATATTTTTAATGTTAAAATAGAATTAGATATTCTCTGTCTTGACCTATAAAGATAAATTGACATCAAACGAACTAAGTTTTTTGTAAAATATTTGAATAATTTTATTTGAACATATATTATTTGTTATTGTTTGTTCAAACTCCACGTAAAATTATAATTACACTAAGATGTTTTACATAGTTTTAATCAAGACATTAAGTAAGAATGATATTTTTACATTTTTCAATTTATCAAATCTTTGTTTTTTCCAGTGGTGATCTATAATTTCTAGTTCAAAATTTATCGTTAAAAATTAGCACTTTCCTTAGTTTAAACGTTCCAAATCGTCATAGGTGATACATTGGCCCGAACCAGTCTAGCGCGCTTTTTTAAACCGTTTGGGATTTGTTTTGGGCCCAGAACAGAAAAGCCTAGGGGTCGGCCCCAAACGACCCAATGTATTTTTGGTACATGTTAATGACAAGCATTTGTCTAAATTTTGGCCCAACCCTAACACCATTTATAAATAAAGGAATAGTTAAAAATTGTTAAAAATTGGTTAAATTATAAAGAACTTTTTAGAGACTAATTTATATTTATATATATTTTCAAAAACGGTGTCTACTTAAATTAAATCGTATCTACGAGTATAAGACTATTCATTATAAAGTGGTGATGGCGTGATGCTTGTCTTTCTTACTTGTTCGGAGAATAATTCATAGCCGCTTCATCATATTTTATAAAATTTTATAAACCAAGTATTTGTTTTTAAAGTACTTCTTTGTTAAAGATCTTATGCTACTCTAAACCTGGCAAATGGGTCAATCGGGTCGGGTTATCCAAAGTTTTGGTTGTTTCGGTTCATAAGAATACAGGTTTGGTTGTTCCAGGTAATGGGTTTTGGTCATTTTCGGGTTAGTTGTTATCACGTTATTTGGGTATGATGATTAGAATATGATAATTAACATTCAAGTCGGGTCAATTGATCGCTATCATATTCGGGTCCTCAATTAGGCTGCAGGTCGGGGCCGAGTCCCGTTTCACAGGTCGGGGCATTTGCGTCGCCTTAGTTTCTCCATGTCTACTTATCTTCTTCCGTAAGCTGTAAATTCTAATTTCTAAAATCCCTTTAAGGTCGAAAACCTCGATTCCGCCCATAAGGGACGAGTTTGGGCTCACGAAATAGGCCTCCACATTTGGCGCGACCTGACTCAGCCCACACACATAGGTCGTTTCTTACATTGGCCTTGCCGATGCCCGCATAGTCTGAGCCGACGATGACCTCTTCAAATCCCATGATGGCCTAAATGCGATTTATGTCTTATTTCATTAGTTCCAAAGTGTAGAAGATTTCTAAACACATAAATTACTTTAAAAAGTTATATACTTAAACATAATTGAAGATTTCACAAGCTATCTTAAGCGTGCATGCCAACTAACGTTAGATAATCTTTTTATTATACACGTCAATAGCATCTGCAAAAGAATACATACCCTACTCTTTTTAAAAATTTAACCAAATAAAATTATCAAAGTTAAAACGTTGATGAATTACACTATGGGCATAAATACATTTAAGTTAATCCACAATTTTTTTAACATATGTTAAATTTGTTTCCATCACTAAAATTTTTCATTATTTATATATTTGTGCATACATTCATTATATAACATTAACGGTTTTATTTTTTTATTTTGTTACATACAGAATAATTCATTGATTAATAATAATACAAACAAAATGCGACAAATGAATGAGAAAAAAAATTCAGCATTATAGTACAAAATACTTGGCTAGAAAGACATGCTTATGTAATGTAGTTTCTATCTCATGCGAAATTAAATACAAATGAAACAATAGTATATATACGAAAAAAAAATAACTTAATTGCTAATAGAACCTAATACTTTCAAAAGCAGATGTTTGGAAGTAAGATTAAGGCGCATGGATCAGAAGAAGGAAAATGTAACGAAAATAAATGTCCTTAATACGATTCTACGACAAGGGGGTATAACTTAGAAATTGTTATGTGAAAAAATTCAGTTTAGTACTAACGGGTAATAATTGCACTAAACACTTTATTTCGATTGCGCAAATATGTTAAACAATATACGTTTTATTAAATATGTGTTTTAAATTACAATTTAAAAAGGCTAATTCTTATAACCAACATGTCCAAATGTCTTGCAAAGTTGCCACACTTCATCATTTTTACCCCAAGCTGCCCGTGCTTGGTTCTTCTGAAGATGCAAGTATACTATTGTCACTTCTGTTAAAAGATCGTGACAATCCTCACCAACGTTTAACAAAGCGCTACAACATTCTTTTGAAACATTTTTTCCGTTAAAATATATATATATATATATATTTAGATATGACATCACCACAAGTTGTGCCTAAATCAGTTGCACATTTTTGAAAATCATCGGTTGCCTTAGGGCTTGGTGCATGAGCAGATTCAATAGCAAAACCGTATTCTGTCATGATAAATAATGAAACTAGGAGAAGAGCGATAGTGATTGGTGTTGACTCCATGATAAAAGTTTATTTAAGTATTCCTATTTATTGTTAATATTTTTATCTCCCCAAAAAAATAGAAATATAAATACAGTATAAGGCTAGTTGTTGGAGAACAAATTATCTACTCCTGCTAATTTATACGGAGTAATGGAGTATATGAAGTTTACGTTTTACGTTTCTTCTACATATAATACATATAAATTATTGTTAATATATATTTAAAGGTTATTTATCTGCATTATTATTAGCGATGAGTTTTTTTTACAATCAAATGTTTTTATCTTATTTTCATTAGTTTTTTCGTTACGTAACCATATGCAATGTAACAAATATGCAAGATAAGTTACTTTATTAATTCAAAGGCGTACTTTCATTTATTATATATAGTGTATTACGTTGGCTTATATGCTTGAACAAATTTACGTTTATTCATGTTATATTTTATCTCCCAAATTATATATTTTTAATGTTAAAATAGAATGAGATATTCTCTGTCTTGACCTATAAAGATAAATTGACATCAAACGAACTAAGTTTTTTTGTAAAATATTTGAATAAGTTTATTTGACCATATATTATTTGTTATTGTTTGTTCAAACTCCACGTAAAACTATAATTACACTAAGATGTTTTTCAAAGTTTTAATCAAGACATTAAGTAAGAATGATATTTTTACATTTTTCAGTTTATCAAATCTTTTTTTTTTCGAGTGGTGATCCATAATTTCTAGTTCAAAATTTATCGTTTAAAATTAGCACTTTCCTTAGTTTAAACGTTCCAAATCGTCATAGGTGATACATTGGCCCGAACCAGTCTAGCGAGCTTTTTTAAAACGTTTGGGCTTTTTTTTTGGCCCAGAACAGAAAAGCCTAGGGGTCGGCCCCAAACGACCCAATGTATTTTTGGACCATGTTAATGACAAGCATTTGTCTAAATTTTGGCCCAACCCTAACACCATTTATAAATAAAGGAATAGCTAAAAATTGTTAAAAATGGGTTAAATTATAAAGAACTTTTTAGAGACTAATTTATATTTATATATATTTAAAAACGGTGTCTACTTAAATTAAATCGTATCTACGAGTAGAAGACTATTCATTATAAAGTGGTGATGGCGTGATGCTTGTCTTTCTTACTTGTTCGGAGAATAATTCATAGCCGCTTCATCATATTTTATAAAATTTTATAAACCAAGTATTTGTTTTTAAAGTACTTCTTTGTTAAAGATCTTATGCTACTCTAAACCTGGCAAATGGGTCAATCGGGTCGGGTTATCCAAAGTTTTGGTTGTTTCGGTTCATAAGAATACAGGTTTGGTTGTTCCAGGTAATGGGTTTTGGTCATTTTCGGGTTAGTTGTTATCACGTTATTTGGGTATGATGATTAGAATATGATAATTAACATTCAAGTCGGGTCAATTGATCGCTATCATATTCGGGTCCTCAATTAGGCTGCAGGTCGGGGCCGAGTCCCGTTTCACAGGTCGGGGCATTTGCGTCGCCTTAGTTTCTCCATGTCTACTTATCTTCTTCCGTAAGCTGTAAATTCTAATTTCTAAAATCCCTTTAAGGTCGAAAACCTCGATTCCGCCCATAAGGGACGAGTTTGGGCTCACGAAATAGGCCTCCACATTTGGCGCGACCTGACTCAGCCCACACACATAGGTCGTTTCTTACATTGGCCTTGCCGATGCCCGCATAGTCTGAGCCGACGATGACCTCTTCAAATCCCATGATGGCCTAAATGCGATTTATGTCTTATTTCATTAGTTCCAAAGTGTAGAAGATTTCTAAACACATAAATTACTTTAAAAAGTTATATACTTAAACATAATTGAAGATTTCACAAGCTATCTTAAGCGTGCATGCCAACTAACGTTAGATAATCTTTTTATTATACACGTCAATAGCATCTGCAAAAGAATACATACCCTACTCTTTTTAAAAATTTAACCAAATAAAATTATCAAAGTTAAAACGTTGATGAATTACACTATGGGCATAAATACATTTAAGTTAATCCACAATTTTTTTAACATATGTTAAATTTGTTTCCATCACTAAAATTTTTCATTATTTATATATTTGTGCATACATTCATTATATAACATTAACGGTTTTATTTTTTTATTTTGTTACATACAGAATAATTCATTGATTAATAATAATACAAACAAAATGCGACAAATGAATGAGAAAAAAAATTCAGCATTATAGTACAAAATACTTGGCTAGAAAGACATGCTTATGTAATGTAGTTTCTATCTCATGCGAAATTAAATACAAATGAAACAATAGTATATATACGAAAAAAAAATAACTTAATTGCTAATAGAACCTAATACTTTCAAAAGCAGATGTTTGGAAGTAAGATTAAGGCGCATGGATCAGAAGAAGGAAAATCTAACGAAAATAAATGTACTTAATACGATTCTACGACAAGGGGGTATAACTTAGAAATTGTTATGTGAAAAAATTCAGTTTAGTACTAACGGGTAATAATTGCACTAAACACTTTATTTCGATTGCGCAAATCCATTAAACAATATACGTTTTATTAAATATGTGTTTTAAATTACAATTTAAAAAGGTTAATTCTTATAACCAACATGTCCAAATGTCTTGCAAAGTTGCCACACTTCATCATTTTTACCCCAAGCTGCCCGTGCTTGGTTCTTCTGAAGATGCAAGTATACTATTGTCACTTCTGTTAAAAGATCGTGACAATTCTCACCAACGTTTAACAAAGCGCTACAACATTCTTTTGAAACATTTTTTCCGTTAAAATATATATATTTAGATATGACATCACCACAAGTTTTGCCTAAATCAGTTGCACATTTTTGAAAATCATCGGTTCCCTTAGGGCTTGGTGCAGGAGCAGATTCAAGAGCAAAACCGTATTCTGCCATGATAAATGATGAAACTAGGAGAAGAGCGATAGTGATTGGTGTTGACTCCATGATAAAAGTTTATTTAAGTATTCCTATTTATTGTTAATATTTTTATCTCCCCAAAAAAATAGAAATATAAATACAGTATAAGGCTAGTTGTTAGTTGGAGAACAAATTATCTACTCCTACTAATTTATACGGAGTATATGAAGTTTACTTTTTACGTTTCTTCTACATATAATAAATATAAATTATTGTTAATATATATTTAAAGGTTGTTTATGTGCATTATTAATAACGATGAGTTTTTTTTTACAATCAAATATTTTTATCTTATTTTCATTAGTTTTTTGGTTACGTAACCATATTCAATGTAACAAATATGCAAGATAAGTTACTTTATTAATTCAAAGGCGTACTTTTATTTATTATATATAGTGTGTATTACGTTGGCTTATACTGGTCTTAAACCCGTGCAAATTGCACGGGTATGCAATTTAAAAATGGTTATTATAAAAAAAAAAGTTATTAAAAATGATGCTAATATTAATTTATAATCTCTTTTCAAAGTTAATCATATTTAAAAATAAAGTAATAAAATATCCGTACTTTTTGTTACGAAATTTTAAATTAAAGTCATATTTAAATTTATACAATTATCGTATGTTTCATATGCAGTTAGAATAAATAATGCATTAGAGACTTAGGGTCAATTGATGGTCGAGTAGTTGTTGTCCGATATGTCATCTTGCTTAGCCAAATTTGAGTTTCTACTTTGTTATATTATTGGCTAGTCTCATACAAACCCGACTCATATATCACACAATATTATTTGGATAAAAAATAACACAATATATGTAAAATTTAACAACTTTAAATTGTTCCAAGCCCGTGATGTTAAAATCATTTTTATTTAGTCCAACTTATGCACGTTTATAAAACATATGCACGTTTGTAGAACATATACACAGACAAAATGAAAATTTTGACCCGTGTACGTTTATAAAGACAATTTTAACCCTTTTTATTTAATACATATAACATAGTCTCTCATTTTATCAGCTTCTTTACATTTTTTTTTTTCATATTTTCAACTGAATTTTTTCGTGTCTTTTTGGGGCTATATCTGAAAGTCCATAGACCTTAATTAGACTCCTCTAATTAGTTACTAAATTACTTGTTAATTTAGTATATAATGATCTATGTAACATGCATGCAAATATAAAGACATTTATATAAAAGAATAAATTTTCTCACATTGAAAAGGAAATGATATGGGCACAACAAGAACTTCTTCTTGTTGTTCTTGAGCTATTATATAGATGATCCTCCAAAAATCTTCAAACTAGAAGATCTCCTTTAAATTGCACCCAAGACTACCCCAAATAAACTTAACTTATTATTAACTAGATAATAAGAAAAGTTACACTAATATTAGAATATACTACTATTATAGTAATACTTAGTGAATATTAGTATATGAGAGTTTTAGAAAGATGAGAGGATTTTTAGTGAGATAAAGCAAATACGCAAGAATGAACAACACAAAATGAACAGCCATATTGCCCTTTTATAGGCAATATGGTCGGCCCTCTAGCCCTCACAAGGGACTTATTTTGCTTATTTAAATTCACATGCAAAGTGGTGGAGTGTAGTGTTGAGTGAAATGATTTTATGTATATATACTATTCAGGTCATAAACTCATGTGACTTGTGAGTATGAACAAAAGTAACCATCATCACCTACACTACAACTATGACCGGCCACATGTGGCCTTATATGGTCCATTTTGATTTTTGATATTTGTGCCACAAATAAGTATTAATCATATGTTTAATTATCTTATATAATTAAGTGTTAATTTGATCATATAACAATTTGATCATATTTCAATATATAATGGGTCCCACAATGCTTAGTTAATTTATTTTACAACTCCTTGTATATATAATTAACTAATTAGCTCTACCTCAAAATATATGTAAAATCTCAACTAATTTAGTAAATTAACGATTAATTACTAAACTAGATCTTATTTAATCATATTAAAATAAGATATAAATGTATTAGTCAATTATCGCATAATTGAAAAATAAGCTTAATCGAATTTGAGTTCCTAACTCAATTTCTAACTAATAACTCTCGTATATATATCAAATATATGTAATGGACTAATCAATTGTATAATATACAATTAATTAGTTACTATTTGGGTTTCATCCTATATGTGTGACTGAAAGGGATCAGTTGATCAGTGCCGTCAAACGACAATAACGTCAAACTCTAATCAGCCAACCGTTATTGATTTACGTTAATCAACTGACTAATCATATATATATAGTCAATAAATATCCCAATTATATTCCTTAATGAGATTTATTATGTGGCGCACTATTGTGGAGGACACCTACTCCAACAATCTCCCACTTGTCTGACACAAGTGTGCGTCACCAATTCTCTTGTCTCTTTATCACATCTCTCACTCAACGCAAGGTGTCTTTCAGGTCGCACTTGCGATTGATTATATCTAGAGTGGTTTTCTCGATATGGAGAGTAACTGTCTGACCAGAAAATCTACCATAGATCTCTTTCCGAGCGTGGCCACGCATTTACAGTAACTACTCCTCGAGTGGCCTAAAGATGTTTGTACCCAACGTGGGTGGAAAATTCCTGTTGATTCATCTACTCTGTATGATGCAGATCACCATGACCCAAAAGATGTCCATCAGACTCCTTTTACGGCACGACCTAGAACATCAACCAAAACTAATCGTAAACTGCACCGACTCAGATAGACGGTCGCCAGTCAAAAGAATCGTTTATAGGAATAAGATAGAAGACCCTGCCTCGACCAGGCATCAAATAATTGATTTAAGGGTCTCTACAAAGGTCACTGTCCGAAAGAGTATCATACAGTCTGTCTATGTAATCGACCAGTCATCTCCATGATCCCATGGTGCTGAACCAACCATCGATCGACTTATAATCTAGTCACTTCGAGACGTCACCTCATTGAGTGACTAGGGACAAAATACTAAGTTCGTCCTATTCACTTGAATAGGGTCCAACATTGTCTTACAATCTATTCGGATAAACAAAGTATTAAATTTAGTCAAACTAAATAAAAAAGTTTATAATAAAACTCGAACAATGAATGCGATTATCATATATGAAATAATTAATACAACATTCAATTATTATATATTACATAATCTAAAGGAATTCAGGTACTCGTCTCAATCCCATTGTGACGACATGACCATCATGCTTAGCCTTTGATAAAGGCTTGGTTAAAGGATCAGCAATGTTGTCATATGTCCCAACCTTACAAATGTCAATTTTCTTTCTGTCCACGTAATCTCTAATTACATGATATTTCCTAAGTACATGTCTAGACTTGGGCTCTTTTTCTTGAAAGATAGCCCCTGTGACAACCCTCGCGAATGCGGAAATATAAAACAAACAAGCATGTGAATTATATAGCGGAAATATGAAGTTTTAAAAACTTTTATACATGCAAGGAAAGAATACGAGGAGTGTCAAATATTACAAACTAAAGTACGAATTATACTACATCAAGAGACGAAGTCTCTCCAAAATGTTAACAAGTAAAAAGTGTTTAGCATACAAGCTAAAATCGTCTAGAGGTGTTTCATCCAGGGACAACGCCCGCTAGATCACACCCGAACCCAAAATACCACAAGCAAAAAGCCATCCAATCAAGCAACCTGTTCATCCATGAAAAACAAGAACGCCACAGTCAGTGGGGAGTAACTCCGGGTTCTCCCAGCCATATCACATTAAACGTACATAGAAGGAAATACAAAACTAAAATCATGCATATATAGATATACATGTGAGATACGATAAGGATAGATAGGCAATTCGATAAATAATGATAAGAGCATATGGAATACAAATCCGAATCCATCATGTTATTCAAAGAATCGGGGAAGACACTCTTAGGCAACCGAATACGCTCACTAGGGCTTGCATCTCACCGTTAGCGGTATAAGATTGATAAGATTGAGATTCGACAGACAAACCAAGTCAAGTCATGCGATGATCACAATAAATCCAACATATTATCATCCATTCACGAACCAAGACATTGACGGTGTCCAATCATGCAATGACCATGAATAATATCATGAAATCACGCATTCAAGAACGACACAAGACGACATCTCTCACGGTAAATGAAACGCACTAGCACCGTGTACATGGCAAGTATGATTAACAGGCATCCACGGGATAAAGCATTTCCCTGAACTCATACACGATGCTACATTTCGTATATGTAGACTAATTTCCTCCTTGTAGCACGACGATAATAAATATCCGGTCCTAGTCTAAACCTGGCCAGGATCTCGGAATATAACGTGTTCCGATTCGACATGCGATAAAGCGTTTCGCATCCAAGACTCGGTCTTACAATATATATGCCGAGTACCCCAAATTCGGTAGATCAATTCACGAAAGAGGCGGAAAAAGAGCTCAAGCCTCATAACAAGCGGTACGCTACATGCAAATAACACCACCTCGCAAGTACACAACATTTGACGGCAGGGTCGATCAACGCATAGCGTTCAACTCCCAACAACGTCGTCGTATGCCCACTAACACATGCAATTAAGAAGTAGGATACCTCTCCGTTCCGACATTCCAGCCTTACGAACGGGAAGGTAGCCAAGGGAATGAGAGTACAAAGCACAAGACAAAATAGTGCTCAAACCGTATCATTTGTAAAAACCGACTCAAAGTGGGAACAGACCAAAAACCGTCACAAAATATGAGAATAGGGAATCATATAAGTTAAATTGATACCATGAGTCAATACAGATACATAAGCATTTAGAACAAGGTATGAAGCATAAGGAATCTATACAAAAACATAGATACCTCTCCAAAACAACGTTGTTTGGAAACCAACGAAAACAAGGGTCCACTTCAAACGGTCATAACTAGAGTTCTAGACATGAAAATGCAGAAATTCCAAATGGAGGTGATAGCTTATCCTCTTACGATTCCAACGGGATGTCACACGCCCAAAAAAAGCAAGTAACGAAGGAGATATGATCATTTTACAAAAAGGGGTCAGTGCAGGAAAATTTCTGTTGGCAGCGAATGACGCAGCCTGCGTCACCACGACGCAGCCTGCGTCCTACGACGCAGCCTGCGTCCGCCACGGGATTCAGCATGATCAAAATCAACATGTTATCAACAACCAAAAGTCCTCATTTATCATAACAAACCATCAATTCACATATCAATTAACCACTAACAACAACCAACAACAACAACACAAGTCCTAAGCATACTAGCCATAATCTAAATACGATTACTAGCCTAGAAAACACATAAAACACGTAAATGATATCGAGTAACCCTTCACCGTTACCTTTTCGCGTCTTTAAACGGTTTCTAAACCTTCCTAGTCTCCACTTACATACAATTAGATAATAAAAGATGAATATCATTCACCTTGAGAAAGACGGATAATTTAAAAGCGAGAAAGACGGTAATTTTATTACCAATACGGATAGAGGAAGATAAGAGGGAAAGAATAAGACGAACTTACGTGAATTTGAACAAGAAATGAAGGCGTAGCGATGATTCGAAGATGGATGAAAATGGAGGCAAGGTTTTGGGTTTCTTAGAGAAAAAGAAATGAATTTGAGTTGTGGGAAATGAATTAGGTTTAGGGTGAGGAAGGGAGTATATGAAGGAGCAAGTCAATGAAAGTCAAAGGCGGCTCAAAAGTCAAGAAAAGCCAAACTCGCCTTAAGACGGGATTCTCATGGAATCTCGCGGAAATTCCAAATACGAACTCGGAAATTCTAAATTCGACTCGGAACATAAAATTCTATATAAAAACTTAAATTTGCTGAAAAGTATCCGTAAAATATTTTCACTAGAAAAATAGGGTACATTTCCGGATGTTACATTGTCCCTGGATGAAACACCTCTAGACGTTGATTAGCTAGTTGCTAATGACTTTGTTGTTGGTTAACATTTTGAGAGACTACGTCTCTTGTAGTATTTTATATTTGGTTTGTAATTACTGACATTCCTCGTATTTCTATCTTGCATGTATAAAAGTTTTAAAAACTTCATATTTCCGCTTTATAATTAACATGCTTGTATGTTTTATATTTCCGCATTCGCGAGGGTTTGTCACATCAGGTACTTGTTTTCATCAAATTAGCTTTTTTTGTCAAAAGTTTCAAAGAGCTTATTTTTGTAGACGCGTTTAGCAAGTAGCATTTCTACCTAAATAAGATACCTGAAATGAAATGCTACTTGGGGTAGCATTTGAAATTTCAGGTACCTGATTATGTTTAGCTTACAGTTTTTACCCTTTACTTTTTACATTAAAATATTACTTTTTTTTTAATTTATGATTTCAAATAAACGCAACTTAGTTATTTTTTTTTCATGTATGGTTTAATAGAAAACTACTTACGTATCAATAATGTACATTTTTAAATGATAATTTGAGTTTTTTTAACGAAGTAATGTTATATTGATTATTATTTTCATTTGTTTTGAAACATATTGCAGACTTGTGCAAATACACTGGAACAAAAATTACATTATAATTTCTACCAATACCAACGACAACAATAATAACACAAAAATAACAATGCTAAAACATAATAAACGATAACAATAAGTGCCCTTGTGATGAGTCAAATATTTTTCACATGGGTAGATAAGACAAGTATAGAAATCACAAATAGCTTGAATTTATCTATCTATGTGGGTAGTATTCTCCGTTACAAGCTTGTGATATATATATCCGTCACAAACGAGAATTTGTGAGAAATATTGATACAACATGCATGAATACTAAGTAATTATAAAAAAATAAAAAATAAAAAACACTTGTTTCCAACAGGGTCACTCGTCTTATTTTTTCAGACGGATAATCCCACAACTTGCCCCACTTACTCTTTTGTGAGGAGTTTAACTCGTATGAAACAATAAAATGGGTCATTCTGTTTGAAGCAAGACCTTCTAAGTAAAACAAATTTCTAAATGAATATTCGATCCAAACATGATATTGGAAGCAATTATCGAAAATTTTGAATCCATTTGAAGTATCAGATACTTTTCTCAACTCTATGAGCAGTGACTTCCAAAACCGAATTATTTTATCCATTTTATTGAATACGGACACTATTCATCACAAGCTGAAAACGGATAGTGCCCCTCTCACAATATGCAAGTGGGAGGGCAAGCGGGGCAGGGGCGAACCCAGGATTTAATTTCTGGGGTAGCAAATAAAATTTAGCTTATAAATATCGATAAATTTTGAAATGAGAAAAATATATATAACTTATTAAATGTAATTCACAAATCTATAACGAGTACAATGACTACTTACATAGTAATAACTAAAAATATTGTTACTTCCTAATAAAATTTCAATTTTAGTAATTTGTGATCAATTAATTTTTTTGTGTTCTATTTCATCGACCAAACTTTTCATGTTGCAGTTTTGCAAATTTTCATTAATTTTATTTTATACATCTAGAATTTTTTAATTATTCTTGATTAGTAATTCTCCATAAAAAATAAACTCTATACAATAACATTAGAGAAAATAAAAATGTGGTACCCAAAACGTTCATTCAAAAATATTTATCAAAGAAAATATTAGGTTGCTAAATAGTTAATACGGATTTATTTTCTTAAGGAAAGTTTAATAGAATAATTGACTTTAGATATTCATTTAGTGGGGGTCGAACCCAGGACTATAGATTGAAAATCAAAGTCTTTACCAATGAGATACAAGATATTCACTGCATAATTAATGAGATAACATTTACTTATTTACTGTACAGTAATATTTGGGGTAGCAAAAATCCGCCGACTAAACCAATTTTTTTGTGTTTGGGGTAGCGGGGGCGACCCCTTGCTACCAAGTGGGTTCGCCCCTGAAGTGGGGGATTCATTTGCCATTGACTTTGCTTCTCACTAGCATATTATGAGATGGGTACTATCCGTATTCAGCTTGTGATGGATATTGTCTGTCTTTAATGAGAATTTGTGTTATCAGAATACAAATTAGAAATTGGGACTCAGGCACACGGGTCAACCACCGACAGACAATATAATCTCGTATTAGCCCAGCTGATTGCACGTGGAACACGAGGGCAAAGAGACTTGCATCACTAAAAATATTTGATTTGAATATGTGAGTTAATATTGTACAATTGATTATATCCTATATATAGTGAAAAATGGGTATATATACTGTAAGTCAATTACTTGCTTGAAGTAGAAAAAAATAGACAGAAATGGAGGGATGGGAAGGAGTGAAGGTGGAAGAAATATCTAGAGAAAACATAAAACCATTGACTTCAACACCCACCCATCTAAAAGAACTAAAACTCTCTCTTTTTGATCAAACTGCAGCCCCTATACCCACTGCAACACTTCTCTTCTACCCATCGCATCAGACAACCCGTCAAAAACTCGACATCACCCATCTTAAAACTACTCTCTCCCAAACACTCGACTCATTCTACCCGTTAGCGGGTCGATATAGAACGTGGGATACCATTGACTGCAACGACGAAGGAGTTCCCTTTATTGTTACACATGTGAATTGTCCTCTTTCAACTGTGCTCAATTTTACTAGTTCTGGGTCAAGAAAACTTGAATTGTTAAGCAAGTTGTACCCGCCTACTGAATTTGCAATAATTGGGTCTGGAATTCAAGTAGCGATACAGATCAATGTATTTACATGCGGTGGTTTTGTTCTTGGTTGGTACCACAGTCATAAACCCTTCGACGGGACATCCGCAGCCACATTTCTCGGTCACTGGGCCGCAATTTCTTCTAACCGAAACCCCAAATTACCTGATTTTGATGCTGGGGTAACTGCATTTCCGCAGTACCCAGCTGAAAAGGACCCGCAAATACGCCCTAGGATGGCGTGCTTTGATCGTAAAAGCCACACCATAAATGAATCCTTGGTTGCTGCAACCTCATCGTTCGGTGAAGATATTACGGTCAGGAGTTTTGTGTTTAAGAAGAAAGCGGTGGCAGAACTTAAGGCCAATGCCGCAAGCAAGGATGTCACAAACCCTTCTCGGCTTCTCACTGTCTCGGCTTTTATATGGAAGCATCTTTTACCAGACCAACAGAGACGGTCCGCACTGGGTGTCACAGTCGATGTTAGACCGAGGGCGAACCCGCCTCTTTCAAATGGTTCTATCGGTAACCTTTGCGAAATGGTGGCGGTTAATCTGGCTGACCATGACACTGATGAGCCACCTGAACTTCCGCAACTTGTGTCGGAGATACACGAATCAATTTCAAAGGTTAAGTATATGATTGCTGATTACAATGGAGACAGACGAGGAGAATCTAAAATAGCTAACCTTTATGAGTTCATCAAAGTCATTTCCAAGTATATGGGTGATTTTTACTTTCTTGTGGCCTGGTGTAAATCTGCTGGATTTACGGATGTCGATTTCGGGTTCGGGAACCCTAAGTGGATTATCCCAACACATGAAAGATTATGTCCGTTCCAGAAGAATACCATTCTCTTGGTTGATTATTTGGATTCAGATGATGATGTTGAATTTGAAGCATGGTTATTCATGGAAGAGAAGAAGATGACAATGTTGTTGTCTAATGAAGAATTCCTTCATTTCTGTTCTCCTCGCTTTTAGCATCCGAATATGTTAAAGACTTTTCATGTTTTTCATTATTCATTGAAACATCTGATTTAATGCAATTATCTTTATCTATCATTTTTGGGTTTTTTAAATTCTATCAGAAAATTCCCACATTAGCATTGAACTATGACATTTTGTCCGAAATATCCAAATTTTTGCTCTGAAAAATTTTAACTGGTCATAACTCGTGTTTAAAAACTCGGAAAATAACGATTTTTTTTCAAATCGTTCATCTTTCCAAGTACTTCAATTTGAAAAAAAAAAATTTGCGAGTTCGGAACTCGTGACCAAAAGATATGGTCACTCAAACTTTGTTCGGTGAAAAAAATTTTGACATACGAAAACTCCTAGCAACGAGATCAAAATATGACAAATTTTTTTTCAAACGTAGCTCTCGGAAAGATCAACGATTTGAAAAAAAGTAGTCATTTTCCGATTTTTTAAACCCGAGTTATGGCCCCTTAAAGTTTCTCGGGTCAAAATTTTGGGTATTTCGGGCAAACTGCCAAAGTTCGCGGGTACTGTAGGAATTTTCCGTAAATTCTAAGTGGTAATCTACTTTTCGGATAGTACATAGGGTAACACTCAACTCTATTATACGTACTAGCGTGATAGTTAACTATTTTTTCCGTCGGTTTTTCCGTTAAGTTATGACGTAGCCAATTGCATTCTAAGATTTTATACAAGGTAACCCTATAACTTTTTCAATCCTACATGATAACTCTACTTCTTCTATAGACCACACATGCTTTTGTAGGAAATATCGGTATATTTCATACATGAAATTTAAGGATTATCACGAAATTATAATATATATGAAATACGAGTCATAAACGAAAAGCATAAATATTAGAATCAACCTTTTGGTCCTAGCAATATGGCCTAAGAACAAATATCGAAATCGATATTCTCCTAATTGTTGCACCCAATATGCTCTGAGATATGCCTTTTCTAGTGCTAGAAAGAATACAAAAATTACTGATGATTTTTGTGTCAAGTTATGAATGATGAATTATGTACAAAAGAAGAGTTTATATAAGACTCTCATCTACCCTCTTTTGGCCGTGTAACACAAGTGTAGTAGAGGGAGGAGTCTCCCTCCTCTTCTTCTACTTGTATTAGGAAGTGGAGTCCAGATAGGAGTCTTCCTCTTTTATTTATTTAATGTATAATATGTGTATGTATTATTATTGTCATTTATGTTGTCATATATTAATAAGTCTATACAACATTTTGTAGTCGGTTTATTAATACCGGTTTGACATCATTTATTATGACAATATCGTATAATATATACGTCAACCATAAATATCGTATATTTATAATTTGCTAATTAAATATAACAGTTTATATTTAATTACGAATTAAAATTTAATTCGTTTAAGCTTACATTATTTAATCGTATTAAATAATTACATTATATACATCAATTAGATATAACAGTTTATATTCAATTACGAATTAACATTTAATTCGTCTCAGCTAATATTATTTAATCGTATTAAATAATCGTGTCATCATTACAATGACTAACCTTTTAGTCATATACATCGACTAACCTTTTAGTCATATAAGGCATCAATATGATTATATTATTCATATAATCATATCTCTCAAACACATCCTTTAGGTGTGACTTTTAGGGACCAGTTAATCACCGCCATTAAAATGACAATAACGTCAAACTTCTAGCAAACCAACCGTTATCGATAAACGTTTAATCAACTGATAAGAATACTAAGTATACCCTGTGAACCTGTAAGAGATTTATACACGTTATCACACTAACTGTGGAGGACACTAACTCCAACAGCTTTAATATATAATCGCTTAATTAATCTTTTTTCCACATTTTTACTCAATTACACGCAAAATTGTCAAATATACCTTCATTACCGTTCAATTAACCGAGTTTTAAAAGAAACCTAATAATAACTTTTTTCGATATCAAAAAATTCCAAATAAAAATTTGTAAATGTCAAAGTAAAAGTACTCCATACCGAGCATTGTAATAATCAATCCCAAGTTTGATTTATAGGTTTCATCTATTTTTAACACTAAAATTGAAACTTTTGTAAACAACTAAACAATCATTCACTTCAATCATTCGACAAATTGACACACAAAGACGGAAACAGTTAAGGAGTGGGAACTCATTTGTAAACATAAGGCTTTAAGCTTAATAGTGGACTTTTTTTTGTTTATTATTGAACCCGGTTTTTGGAGAATTACGATTATGATATTTTAAAGAGATGATGACAGCGAGAGTTGACATATTTTTTTGAAGTAATTGAAAAATACGTGCTATGAACGATAAATGGAGGGACAAATGGGTATTCTTAAGGGTTTTTCTTTTGTACAAAGAAAAAGGGTTGATGTGTAGGATTTTAAAAAATAGAAGGTTACCATGTAGAAAATCGCAGAGTATAATTGGCCACGTCATATATTTAATGGACAAATTGACGGAAAAAATAGTTAAGGGTCACGCTAATACGTATTAATAGAGTTGAGGGTTATCATATGCGCTCTTTGAAAAGTAAGGTTATCACGTAAAATTTTAAAAAATACAAGGTTAACATATAGAAAAACCCATCATTTTTTGTTTCGTTTTGCTGTTATTTGGACAAAATTATTTAATGAAATAGTATTCCTTTCAGGTATATGACTATTGCAAATGCTAAAGTAAATGTTCAAGCGAACATAAAGGTACTTTTGTCTTTTAATATAACTTTGTCTCACACTGGTTGAACAAGAAACCATTATGTTGTTTGTATATCAAGTGCGCATTTACCTTATACTTGTTATTATGGAGGCTAGTATGCTCTCTCTCCACGAGTACGTTGACATTCGTCCGGATCGGCTCGCACACGGTGTGTGGTGGGGTCGTTTTGTTTTATTGGCCAAGAAAGTCAGTTATGAGAATTGCGTTTCTATTAAATAACTCATCATAATTTGGGATCCCTTACACTATAAATAAGAGCCTTCTTTTGTAACTCTTAACATCCAAAATATGTTATGTTCATTAACCTTCTCACAAGACATTTCTTATGAAGAACTAATTAACTCTATAATTAGTTGTCCTAGATTTATTGCATGCAAACTATATAAAATAAAGATAAGAAGAAAACTTGTTTCCTCACATTGATATTGGACGAAAATGGGCACAAGAGTAGGACTCCTTTCTACTCTTGTTCTTGAGCTAAATGAATATGAGATGAACTCCTTAAGCCTTAAGTGTAGAGACACCCCTCTTAGTTGCACCTAGATTATCCCAAATCTCCACTTATATTATTATACTAGATTTTATGCCCGTGCAATGCACGGGTCTACATTAATGCCATTTTCATAAAGAATTTTTTGTTGTTAAGGTATCTAAGAATTAATGTCTTTAAGACAATGCTTAAGAGGCTCGAAATTAATATAAAACTTTAAGAGTTCTCTAAAACAATACTTCAGAAACTTAAACGATTTTGGATTTTTATCTATGTTCCAAGGACGACTCCTATTTATAATCACATGATCACCCCAACTTATGATATTTTTCGGATGTGAGACAATTCTTCTATTTATACGTAGTTTGAATGTTCGTGCGACGCATGTGTTAATTAACTTAGTTATTCATAAAGCAAAGTCGTTTTTTTTTAAATGTATCTATATATGTATTATACTAGTTCCCTCCATCCCAATCATTTGTTTGTCTTTAAAATTATTATTTATGATACTTTTCTAAATTAATTTTAATTATGTAAATTTCAATATTGTGAAGATTGTAATACAACTTTTAAGAACTCTCTAAGACAATACTAAGAGGCTTTAAAAATGATGGGATGTTACCTAACTTATAAGGATGACTCCTATTTATGAACATAGAATCACCCTACCTTATGTTAATTTTTTTATGTGGACAATTCTACTATTTATACGTAATATATCCACCATACATACATTATTCTTCAATGTGGGACTAATAGCTAACTAAGTATACATAGTATATAATCCCTTGAATATAATATATGAAATATGTATTAAAATAATTAAAAGATTTTTTACTTTTTTTACAATACTTTTTGTCATATATTATCCCTTGAATATAATATATGAAATATATATTAAAATAATTAAAAGATTTCTTACTTTTTTTTTACAATACTTTTTTGTCATATATTATCCCTTGAATATAATATATGAAATATACTCCCTCCAATCCAATTCAAACTACCCACTTGCTTTTGGGTGGTCTTCGAGGCAAGACTTTGACCGCGTTTTTTTCTTTATATATAGAATTATTTTACAAAAAATATAATTTTATGAAAGAGATTTCCGTGACAAAACAAAATATATTACTTCCGTCTTTCAAAGGTCTATATATTCCGATTTATAAACGGTCAAAGTTTTGAAAGTTTGACCTCTAAAAAGTGAATGAGTAGTTTGGATTGAATTGGAGGGAGTATATATTAAAATAATTAAAACATTTTTTACTTTTTTATTTATGATATTTTACTAAATTAATTTTTGATTATGTAAATTTCAATATTGTGAAGATATTAATACAAACTTTTAAGAGCTCTTTAAGACAATACTTAAGAGACTCAAAAGATTTTGGGTGGATACATAAGTTCCAAGAATGACTCTTATTTATAATCATATGATCTCCCTAACTTATGCTAATTTTTTTGATGTGGGAAAATTCTTCTTTTTAAGCATAGTAGATTCACCACGCCTACACGACTTTTTCAATGTGCGACAAATAACATATTAATAAGTAGTACACCATCAAATTATTATTTATAATACTTTCCTAAATTAATTTTTAATACAAACTTGTAAGAGAGCTCTGTAAGACAATACTTAAGAGACTCAAAGTATTTTGGGTGGATACTTAAGTCGAATAATGATTCCTTTTTATAATCACCCTACCTTATGTAATTTTTCGATGTGAACAATTCTTCTTTTTATACGTAGTATATTTATCACGCATAGTCCTACCCCGAGAAAAAAAAATATAAAGTCTAGTAATGTAATGCTCATTTATGACAAATAACAAGCCAAATACAAAACATTGTAATTGTTGGAGTAAATGTCCTCAACAATAGTGCGATCACAAAATATAAATCTCAATAATAAGAATACAAAGGGATGATGAATATTAAGTCAACTGGTCAACATAAATCGGTAACGATTGGCTCAATTGAGTTTGACGTTACTGTCGTATGATGGTGGTGATCAGTTGATCCCTTGAGGTCACACCTAAAGGACAATCCCCTAATCATGTACATTAATTAATTGTATAGTGATACAGATTAATTAATCTCTTAATTTGAACAAGTTTAAAGTGAGAATTATATCTTATTGTAATGTGATTAAATAAGATTCATTTTGGTAATTTAATTGTTATATTACTAAGAATGCATTATGTTTATGAAACATTTGAGATAAGTGAAATTGGTCGATTATAATTACAAACTGTTGTAGATTATATTAACCAAATATGAGATGACCCATTTTATTTACATGTAAATATAAAATGTGACTTAAAATGTTAAGTCTAAATTATTTGTTATGAAATTGCATTTAAATTAGTTAAATGCACATTTATAAGCTAAATTACATGCTACATGTCACTTGTCACACTTGTGACAAATGACAAAATGCAAAAATAAAATGGACACCCATTTTATATGGGTGCACCGGTTTTGGGGTGTTAGTGGGTAGGATTTTAGTTTGTAATTTTGTTCTAATTAAGAATTAGACCAAATCATTACTACATAAACCTATACACTCAACCTTTCTTGTGAAGAACAAAATGAAAGTGACCACACACCCCACCATGGGCCATGTGGCCGGTACTAATGAAGAGTAAAGAGGACTATTTCCTCTTATTTATTCAACACACTATCTCATATTATTCATTCATGCAAAATTTCTCTACATCTCTCTACATTCTCACACTAAAAGAAAGCTTAAGAAGCCTCACAATTCTAGTGTTCATTTTTACTAGTAATATTACTAAGTAAAGTAATTAGATTATTAGTTATTTTAAGGGATCTACTATATTATAGTAGTGTAGAATTTTATATAGTGATATAAAGGGTTGTCTTGGGTGCTACTAATAGGAGTGGTCTTATATTAAGAACTTGGAATTCATCCTCATATTCATAGCTCAAGAACAATATTTGAAAGGAGTTCAAATATTGTGCCCATATTACTTCATAATCAATGTAAGAAATTGTTCTTTCCTTATCTTTTGTTATGCATGCATAAGATCCATATAGTTTAAGAGTAAACTATTAATAATATGATATTAGAAATGTCTAATATCGGGTTTAAGAAACTTTCAAGCGGTATCAAGAGCTTTGGTTGTTGCATGCATAATCGATTTATAGTTTTTTCGAGTTAATGTAACTTAAAGAAAACTAGTAATTTGTGTTTTATAAGATAAAATCATAAAGTCATTTGCATGTCAATATATTCTGGTCCTAATATGATTTTAGGTCATTTTGATGATTTATGGAAATTTATAGTGCTCATATATGATTTTTAGTATTTTTATTAAATTTTAATGAGTAAAATGATGTTTAAAATGCTAAAAATAGTTAGACTTATCTTCTGACCTTGAAAGTTTTACACAATATCACACATGCATATTACATACTGTATGTAAAATGTCGTGTAAATTGGATTTATTTCGTTTGATTTATGATTTTATATGATAAAATAAAATAAATAAAGGTCAAATGGTTAAAAATACTTTCGCTTTGAATCTGACCATGAAATTTTAGTATGGTGTCACATGCATGTTTTCCTGTTAGACTAGAAAATGTGAGACTAATGTGATTTGTCTAGAATGATTTATGAATTTTTAATGTAAAAATGGCATAAATAGTGACTAATTTAGAAAATATAGCTAAAATAATTTTCATGTCAAGAAATAATTTTTCCTGGTTGCATAAATATCCCACATTTCATATCTAAATTTTAAAATATAATATGATTAATTTTTGCATGCCTTATGTATTTTATTTGATAAAACCGATAAAGTGCAACCACTTTTCTCAAAAACCGATTCGAAATTTTTAAACCATGATTTTTGACATTATGAGTGTCATGGAAATGTTCCAGAATGTACAAAAATTTAAAATTCAAAATTTGAAATTATTATAATTAAATTTGGATTTATTTGATTAAAATATGATTTTAAAAGTCTTATTAGAGCAATTAAATAACAACAAGTTGAATTATTGTCAAAAATTGAGTAATGACTAATTTTGAGGCCTAAATGAATTGGGATAATTAACTTGGACTTAAATATGATTTAAGTATTGTTTTGTGATTTTAAAGTGTTATTATCACGCATTTCCGTAAAACCGGGTTATATTCGATATAAACCGTTAAATAGAGCGATTTGGCATTTAACATGATCATGTTTTATACATATTATAATGCTGCATTTTTATTTATGAATGTCATATTTTCAATTTATGAATGTCATATTTTGGTTTATGTAATTTGGAATTATGTATTTGTCCTTGTATGGCCTTAGTTTTAATCGATATTGCCCGGAATGTAAGGGAATATTGATTCGGTTGTAATTTAATGTGATCGCGTATCACTTTTATTGTATGATTTTATTTCACAAATGTATAATAGAAAATTATTGTAATTTTATTATATATATTTTGTAACTAATTGTAAAACCGGAGTTTCCCAAAGACGGTGCCATTCGGAAAGGAGTTGCGAGAGAGAGAGACGGTGACCTTGGGAGACATGCTTATGAAGTTCAAGGGACCAAAGGAGTTGGTTTCCGAATTTGTAATAGAATATATGATTTTCTATTCTAGGAAAGGCCATACTAGGAGTTTTATTTTTATGCTTGCATTTTTATTTAATATGTTTGCAAGCATTGCTAAATCGCCATAACATGACATGCATATTTCATCGAGTATTCAACCGTGTCAAATTAAAAATAATCGTTAATTCATCGATTTAGTTCACTTTAACATGATAGATTATAAATTGACATGACCTCTCATAATAAATAATTGAGATCAAGCCTTACCAAATTGTAGAACCCATGAATCCCAATTTCGCAAGGAAGTAGGCTCGGCTCACCGGGGTGCTAAACTTGTTACGTTGGGTAAGTGGGGTAATAAAGGTTATTAATTCGAAATTTGGATTGAGCTCAACGGAAGTATTCGCGACCGTAGCCGCATGTGTTCCGGGCTTAAGATAAATATTAAAGTAATATTATCGACCGAGAGTTCTAATGTAGAATCGATTAAAGAGTTAATCCACCGAATTATGTTAATGAGGGATGAATCGGCTTACCGTGCCCAAGTTGATATGAATTTGGATCTCGGAATCATTTATAATAGTTGGGTAGAGGTCACTATTTAAATGTTAAAACTTGTTTAAAATGTTTACAAGTATTTAAAATGATAAATGTTGACATTTCCTTTATGTCTTTAAAATTTGTAGTCATAATTGTTTATTCGCAATGGCAAATGCTAATTCATCCACCACCACCTATGCTCCAATTCTCATGAATGTCTCATGGCTTCGATCCTTCATGGATCGATGCAAGTTAGAAAAGAATGGCGCTAATTTTACCAATTGGGATATGCAACTCCGCTTGGCCGCGGCGGGTGACGACAGGTTTCGTTACCTTGCCAAGGCCTCTCCCACCGCACCTAATGAAAGGTCAACCGCCACGCAAGGCGAGCCTATGAGGCTAGCCACAAAGAGTCCGCCGCGATCAAAAACGTTTTGATCTTCTCGTTGGAGGCCGATCTTCAAGGGAGTGCCATAAGATGAGCACGGCCTATGAGACCTATGCCAAGCTTGTGACCATGTTTTTTCACAAGCTCCTAGGATCTTACAATATAAGACGGCTTCCACATTATTCAACATGAACCTAAAAGAGGACCAAAAGTTAGCCCTCATGTACTCAAATTGATTGAGCATGTTAAGACTCTTAAATTGCAAAGGGTGACCATTCCCGAACAACTCGTTATCGACCGAGTCTAACATTCCTTGGGGAAAATCAAAGCATATGTGAAGTTTAGGGTAAACTACAATATGCATAACATGATAAACCTCTCTTCATGAAATGCACAAGATGCTCGTACAAGCCAAGAGAGACATGGGGCTAAATGTTAGCACCACCAAGGATGTACTTCACATCAATAACAAGAGCAAGGGAAAGTTCAAAAAGGTGCAAGCAAGGGAAGAAGCCCTCCACCTTCAAAGGAAAGGGAAAAAGCTATTGAGAAAAGCTCACCCAAACCTAAGAAAGGTGCCTCAACCGAGGACAAGTGCCATTATTGTAATGGCATGGGGCATTGGAAGAGGAATTGCACTAAATATCTAGGAGATATCAAAACTGGAAAGATGTTTCAGTTGGTAATTTATCCCTATCGTTTATGTTATGATCTCAACTTTGGTATATAGATACGAGTTGTGATTCTTACCCTATTTAATTGTAATTAGGGCATCCTAGCAAGGATAAAGGCAAGGACAAGCAAGCCTAATAAGGTTCTTCAATGGAAGCAAAGGTAGCTACCTATAATTGAAGACCTATGGAAGTTTGGTCTCATTTTGAATTGTCTAAATTTTGGGATGTATTTTGAGACATCGTTTTTAGAACTTTTATAATTTCCTTGTTTGACATGGAAATTTGTTCAAATTCCTTTTATTGACATTGGTTGTAATTGGATTTAGTGACTTGGTTCTCAACCCAAGTCATTTGGTTTGTTGAAACTTTTTAGTTCTAAAAGCTTGTCATCATACTATACTTGCTAATAAGTGAATATTTGTATGGTTTTAACCCCCAATTTAGCTCGGTTTTGTATGTCATTTGTGCTTTGTTAAGCCACTTTATGAGCTAATATCGTCTTCTAGGCGAATTCCTATGTTCTAACATGTTCTAACATGTTTTGTAGGGGAAGTGACGTTTCTACGCCCTTTTTCTATATTCCCGAGCATTTGCCTAGAACCCGACGATTTGAAGAAGCAAGCTTGACCAAGTGAAAGGCATTTCAAGAAGGTTCACTCATTCGAAAGAGAGAAGAAGCAAAGACAGTTTCGTAGTTGTCGGAAGATCAATCAATTGAAAGGAAGAAATCATCGCTTTACATCAAACCCTATCAACAAACCCGACTCAAGAGGTCAAGGGGGATGTTGGAAGTCAAGTCAAAGCAAAAGGAGATGAAGCGTTAGTCAAAAGCTTTCAGAAGACAAAATACCCGATCGGGTTTGTGTATACCCGATCGGGGAAGTGTGCTGCTCTGCACAAAACGGCGTCAACTTCCTATTTTTGTCCTATGTGTTTAATGCCCGACCTCTTCCCCACGAAACCCTAATACTATAAATAGATCATCTAGCCTCTCATCTCAACACACCTTTCTTACACTTCTCTTCTCTTCTCTTCATATACTTCTCTTTAGATTAGGAGGAGGGGGAACTAGCCTCCCTTCTCTCATTTTCTTCTTCTTTAGTCTTTAGTTCTTAGTTTTATTGTATGTCCCTTAGTTTAGATTAATAAGGATTTCATCCTTGTAATCTCCTTTGTGTGATTCAAGCGTTGCAATTCAAGGATCGTTTATTATATGCAAGGATTTTCTATTATTGTTATCATTGTCGTCATATAGGTATTCCTGTTTTATCCCTTGTTTAATGTTCTTACTGTTTTCCATTTGATTGTTATTCGCTTTACATATTGTCTTAGATTCATTTTAGTACCATTATAATCGTTGTTTTGATTTCCTAGATTATCAATTAGCGTCGTTATTATCACCATATAAAAAGTCACAACCAATTAAACATGTCAATCCTAGTTTTCATTGTTAATATCATTTTAGACATAGATATCATCGTGAGTGAGTAGTCATCCTTTCTAGGGTGTAGGGTAGCCATGTTAGATTGATTAAAAGATGTTAATTGGATAAAGGAATTGTGCCTTTAAAACATTGTGTCTATGCATGTTTGGATTGTAAAGATAGTTAACGATTTTTAGCTAAAATCATTTGACTAGTATGGAATTCTTTTCCAAGGTAGATATACAGGAATTGAATAGACAAAGCGTGACGTAGTGGATTAAGACCTAGTAAATCGCACTAAAAGCCTGCTAGACCATCTGATCTATGATTGTAATGAACACGCCATTCTTACGAACGCTCAATAAATTATTTGCATATCCTAAATCCAATTTCATCAATATATCAATCTACATGTGTGAACCTACTTCCCTAGATGCTTTTCATTACTTGCTTTACTATTTTTATTTTGTTTTTATTTATGCTTTATATTAGTTTATATATCAAAAATCTCAAAACCCAGAAATCATTAGATAGAACCCAGTTGCGAGACACTTCACATTCTATAGGAAACACCATCTCCCTGAGGATCGACCCCTACTTCCCTAATTACATTAATTTGTTATTAGCCTAGTCTGGGTAATTTATCTTTGTATTGGGCTTGCGACAGGCCCGATCACTTGCACAAACAACATAAATTGTATCGACTCAAGTTGATCATATTAGTATTATGATGATTGGATCATTATAATAAAAGGCTAAGAATTTGATTCTCACTTTGAAAGATCAATTGCTAAGTCAAAATTGAGTTATTGAACTCAAAGTAGGGAGTCTACCAAACCAATTGGCCTCACCACTTATAAAGATTGTAATTGACATGAATATGAGTACACCTCTTTAGCTTATAGAACTAGTCTATCTCGAAGCTAAGATTCGATGTCTTTACAATGAAACCTTTAGTAGATCACTTAAGGTCATGTCGTGATACTTCTACCTCCCTCACGAGTATGAGTACAAAATTGTTTGTGGCTCATAAGGCTATCTTTAAAGAAAATTGTTGTATTTTTCTAAAGATAGAGTGGTAGAAAATAAGCCACAACGAAAAACTAGTTAAGAACTAGTGAGGAAACCAAAAGAAAGCGTTCTTAGGTGAATCCTTAGACTAGTGACGAGACCAAAAGAAAATGTTCTTGATACAATAAGATTATGATCTATGAAGTGGAAGCACCTAGAAATTTTAAAATTCGATTTTCTAACATAAGAGACTTATGAAACTATATGGAATCTATGCAAAGAAAATGTTTTATTTGGAGTTGTCCTATTGTAGTTGCATGGATAGACATGTAGATGTCTTCAAAAGCTAAGTTAATGCGTAACTATGCTTATATCCAAATCATCAATAAAATACCTCATATTAAGTGTGTACAAGATACACAACAAAACCACATGTCCAAATAGGGTTTTGGAATAGGATGTGTACATGACACAAACCTAAGGTGTAGAGGTTATGATGATCTTTTCTATTATGAGAAATAAGAAGTTTTTCACTCGAATTAAGTCCACTTTTCATGTGTAGACATGAAGTTCAGTGGGAGTTAAAGTCATGTATAGACATGAAGTTAAGTGGGAGTTTAAGTTATCATATAAAGACATGAAGTTCAGTGGGAGTTAAAGTCATGTTTAGACATGAAGTTAAGTGGGAGTTTAAGTTATCATGTAAAGACATGAAGTTCAGTGGGAGAAATTGTTTTCCACGTGAATGACGTTTCACTCATTAAGGGTGACATATTCATATTACCTTTTGGAAAGGAGTGGTTGGATTTTAATGTTGGATGAAAGAGGGCAACATGTATACTAAAATCAAAATCTATTGTGGAATAGAAGATTTTAGCTTGGCATTTAAAAGGTATCTTATGTCGATAAGATCCTTAATCTATTCAACAAGTTAAATAGGTTGTTTATGTTGATAAAAGTGGGATCACTATGAAAGTGTCATAGTCATCCACTGAACCTAAGAATTGTTGATCACATGATACATATCATGTATGCCATTACATGCACATACCTAAATGAATTTTATGCTGGGAGCATGACAAGCCTAAAACAAAACAATCCACATGAGAGTCATTGGATAGCCTACGAGAACATTCGTAGAGTTCTCGAGGAGAACTAGGGATTCATTCTTGTGTTTGGTAGAGATAATTGGGATATGTGGTAAAGGTTACACAAACCCAAATTTCCAAACTTCTAAGGATTTATCGAAATCCTAGGCATACTGTTGTTATATAAAAGAAGCAAATAACTGAAAGCATGATTGAAGAGTCAATCATCATAAATTTTACAAATAGAGACCTAGTACATTATGATGAGGATAAGGTGGCATACAAGGATCTAATGGTAGATCCTTACACCTAAATACCTATCAGTTATCATGATAACGAGTGGGAGCATCTTTCAAGTTAAAGAGCCCAACACTAGATAGAGATCTAGATATGTACGTAGATGAATTCATGTTATTAGGAATAACGTTGGATGGAAGAAAAAAGCAATTCACAAGGTTGGAATAAATGAATATATGGAATATTCACTACCCAAGCCTTTATTGCATTTAATAAGATCGTCATGAATTGTCATGGACGAAATAAACTTTAGATTATATGATATGAAACAATAACATTGTGTTGATTGTTCATATATGATAATCACATTTATCGATTGAGTTTCATAAACTCAGTTTTGTGCTTTGTTATATCCAAATGGATTGTAGAGACAATTTTTGGACTCCATTAAAGTGGAAGCATTGGCCCCTAGTTGCTTATATGAGGTGACGTCTCCAAGTGACTAGAGTGTGATGCGATTGATGGCAAGCTCAAAGTGCCATAGGGTCATAAGGGATGACAAATCGATCACATAGACAGAGTGTAAGGGACAATATGTCGGGCAGTGACCGCTTATAGAATTCTGGCAATTCTTGTAGCCTAGTCGTTGCAAGAGCTACTAGTATTCTTTTGAGTCAATTCTTTGACTAAAGACTGTTCGCCTAAGGTGGCACAGTTTCAGAATGACTTTGATTTATGCTATACGACCTTCGTAACTGGGGTCAAATGAGAATCTTTTGGGTCATAATTGTTGGAGTAGGTGTCCTCCACAAAAGTGCGCCACATAATAAATCTTATTATGGAATATAATTGGGATATTTATTGAATATATATATGATTAGTCAGTTGATTAACGTAAATCAATAACGGTTGGCTGACTAGAGTTTGACGTTATTGTCGTTTGAAGGCGGTGATCAACTTATCCCTTTCGGTCACACCTAAAGGATGAAATCCAAATAGTGACTAATTATTTGTATACGATACAGTTAATTAGTACATTACATATATTCGATATGTACGAGAGTTAATTATTAGAAAATGAGTTAAGAACTCAAATTCGATTAAGCTTATTTTTCATTATGCGATAATTGACTAATAAATTTATATCTTTTTTTAATACGATTAAATAAGATTTAACTTAGTAATTAATCGTTAAATTACTAAATTAGTTGAGGTTTTAGAGGTAATTAGTTAATTATATTTACAAGGAGTTGTAAAATAAACTAACTAAGCATTGTGGGACCCATTATATATTGATATAATGGTAAAATATTACTTAAAATGTTAAGTACATATTATTTAGTTAATTGAGTCATATAATTGTTATATGATCAAATTAACACTTAATTATACAAGATAATTAACCATATGATCAATAAGTATTTGTGAGACAAATATCAAAAATCAAAATGGACCAAACTAAGGCCATGGTGGCCGGTTGGCTAGTAGTTACATGGTGATGATTTTGTTCTTATTTTTACTCTTTAGTTCCTTTATGAAAGTGACATAACAAGTAGTAAACAATCATCACTTGTTCTACAACACTCCACTCTAATGCATGTGATCAAATGAACAAAATAAGAGCCCTATTTTGGCTTGTGAAGTCCGGCCAAATGGCCTATAAAATGACCAAGTGTTGCTCATTTTTTCTTACTTAATTTTGTGCTTTGTTTTCTTACTTCTCTCAAAACCTCATATTCTTACTAAAACTCTCAAACACTAATATTTACTAAGTATTACTAGTGTAGTAATATAGTCATAATATTAGTAGAATAATATCTATCTTATTATCTAGTTAATAAAAAGGGTAGATTATTTGGGTTAATCTTGGTGCAACTTAGAGGAGATCTTCTACATTGGAGATTATTTGTGTTCATCCATATTGTTAGCTCAAGAACAACAAGAAGGAGTTCTTGTTGTGCCTTTATATTTTCCATATCAATGTGAGGAAATTTCTTCTCTTATATAAATGTCTTTATATTTGCATGCATGTTACATAGATCATTAAATACTAAATTAACAAGTAATTTAGCAACTAATTAGAGGAGTCTAATTAAGGTCTATGGAATTTCAATTGGTATCAGAGCTAGCTTGTAGCATGCATGTTCATTTTGGACATTTTTATTAAAGTTATAAGATAACTAATAAATCAAAGATTTTGAGTTAAAATACGATTCTGACAAAACGTTTTGGTGCATGTATACCTACTGACCTCAAAATGTTTGTGGTTAAATTTCGTGATTTTAGGGATTAATTTGCTATTTATTTTGATTTTTGGCGTTTAAACCGAGTTAACATGCATTTTATGAGTTAAAAGTTAACTAAAAATAGTTGCATGTTGATTCTGGCCATGAAATTTTAATATGATCTCACATGCATTTCTTAAATATTTTATGTAAAATTTCGTGACTTTTAATTATGTATTGCATGTTTATTGATTTTTATACGATAAAAGTCGATAATATGAGATTATAATGTTCATAAAATTGAAACGTCCATTTCTGGTCTTGAAAATTTTTGTACATTTTACATTCTGATGTTGATACTCTTGGTGAAATTTCATAATTTGTTTCACTGTTTTACTATATCTAATGTTTTTATTTGATAAAACCATTAAATACAAAGCTATTTGTTCATAAAATTAATTTAAATTTTTGAGCAAATGTTTTTTATTTTTATAGTTCCTGGAAACTTTCCAGAATGTACAAAATTTTTTTGTTTCAAATTTTATGATGTTTATATTTTATTTTGGTTTTATTTCATAATTGTTATGATTAAACCGTAATATTTAGCAAATAAAATCAAATCAATCTAATTAATGACCAACAAAAATTAGTAGTGACTAATTTTGAGTTCTAAATTAGTTTAGTTAATTAGTTTGAATTTAAATGCGATTTAAATGTTGATAGTGATTTTTAATGGTTAAAAATCAATAAATCCCGGAAAAATCGAGCTACAATGAGCATGAATGAATTTAGGACGATTTTGGCATGAATTTTTGCAGCAATTTATTTAATTTATAGTTGAATGAATGAATGTCATTTATTTAATAATTTATGCAAATTTTGTACCTAGTATGGCCTAGTTATTTTTAATCGTTATTACCCGTAATGTAAGGGAATAACGGTTTGGTTGTAATTTTATTGCGATCTCGTATCGCGGTTTGTATATTTAATTAATTTTCATTATTAGAAAAAGGTCTAATAGGAATGTATATTTGATATTGAATTATGTTTATGAAGACCGGTGAACTCCCTCAGACGGTGCCATTTTGGAGGTATCCAAGTGAAGAGGCAAGGGACCAAGGAGTTGGTTTCCGAATTTGTAACTATCTAGTTAATTTTGATTAGCTAGCTGGCCATACTAGGATTTTATTGTTGCTTGGTTGCTTGCTTTATTTCCGCTCATGCCAAAATCGTCACATACACATGCATTTAATTTATCGTTATTGTCAATTCAACGTTATTTCACAATCACCGATTAGTTCACTTATAGGGAGAATAACAAATTGATAATATCTATCACATATGTAAAAATTGAGATTAGTCCTTACCAATTTAAGCACACCTATGAATCCCGGTTCCTTAGGGCTACCCGATAGGGGTCCCTTCTTACCTCGGGTAAGTAGGTGATACGATACAAGCGAAAATGGAATTGGACTCAACGAGATAAGCGTTATCTTGGGACTAGGAGATGGATTTAGTTGAAATCCGTCAACCAAGAGTTCTAAAGGTAGAATTAGTCAAGTAATGACTTACCGTTTCTAGATAAAGGGAGCATGCGATGACTATTTTTATTTAAAAATGGGTCTTGGAATCATTTATATAATTTAGTGAGAGGTCATTATATGAATGCTAAACTTGTTAAAATGTTTTTTCAAGTAAATTAACAATGAATGTTTATATATTTCTTTTTTGTTGTAGTTACCATATTCGCATAATGTCAACATCATCAAACGTTGCAACCTTGGGTAGAGACTCATGGTTGAGGTCCGTCATGGACAAGTGTGTCCTAAAGGATGACGGAAGTAACTTCGTTGAATGGGAGTCAACGATCAAGAGCGCCGCGTTATCCGATAACGTGCTTCGCTACTTGGTCGAAGAGCCCCCAACCGAACCCGCGCCTAGATCGTCCGCGGTGGTTCGGGCCGAATATGACCTTTATTTGAAGGTTGCTAATGACGTCAAGAATGTCTTGATTTGGTCAATCTCACCCAAACTCAAAATCCAATTGATCTCTCTCAATGCATATGCGATATTCACGAGGATCACTTCGATGTTTTCGCAAGCCCCTCAAATTCTCCAATATGAGGCAATTACGAAATTCTTTGACACTAAGCTGCAAAGGGGCCAAAAGGTTGGCCCACACGTGCTCAAAATGGTTGAGCACGCGGACACCTTAGAGCGTCTAGGGTGCAAAATTCCAAAGAATTTGGTGGTGGGTAGTAAGATCCTTCATTCACTTCACCTAAGTTCACCCATTTAGGGTGAACTATAACATGA
>JAIUZE010014220.1:0-20220 GCA_022085475.1 Heliosperma pusillum | reverse complement strand
TTGCATGTTGATTCTTGCCATGAAATTTTGATATGATCTCACATGCTTGGTTTACATACTGTATGTAAAGTTTCGTTACTTGTAATTATGTTTTGCATGATGATTGATTTTTATAAGATAAAAGTCAATAGAGTGAGATTATTATGATCATAAAATTGAAACGTCCTTTTATGGTCTTGAAAATTTTTGGTACATTTTATAATCTGATTTATATCATCTTGGTGAAATTTTATAATTTGTTTCACTATTTTACTATATTTAATGGTTTTTATTTGATAAAACCGTTGAATACTATGATTATTTGTTCATAAAATTTATTCAAAATTTTTGGGCAAATTTTTCTGTTTTTTAGAGTTCCTGGAAATATTCCAGAATGTACAAAATTTTTGGTTTCAAATTTTTATGAGTTTTATATTTTATTTTGGGTTTATTTCATAAATGATGATTAAACCTCTATATTTAGCAAATGTGATCAATTGAAACTAATTAAATATAAACAAAGTTAGTGGGGACTAATTTTGAGTTCTAAATCAGTTTAGACAATTAGTTTGAGCTTAAATACGATTTAAGTGTTGATTATTGATTTTTAATGGGTAAAAATCGATAAAATCCATAAAACCGAGCTAGAATGAGCATGATAAGTGTTAAGGGCGATTTTGGCATGATTTTTACAGCATTTTATTTATGTTGTTATTTTTGAATGAATTAATGTCATTTATTTAATTTTTAATGCAAGTTGTACCTAGTATGGCCTAGATTATTTTAATCGGTATTACCCGTAATGTAAGGGAATACCGATTCGGTTGTAATTTTATTTGCGATCTCGTATCGCCGTTTTTAATAATTTAATTTCATTTTTAGATCAAATGTATAATAGGAATTTTATTTGTATCTTTTTGTAATTAATTATTATAAAGACGGAGATTCCCGAAGTCGGTGTTCCAAAAGACGGTGCCATGAAGAGGCAAGGGGCCAAGGAGTTGGTTTCCGATTTTGTAATCTACTAGTTAATTAGATTAGCTAGGTGGCCATACTAGGATTTATTATTTGCTTGCTTCATTTTTCCGCTCATGCCAAAATCGCCAACATGCATCTTTATTTCTCGATTGTCAATTCAAAGTTATTCAAAATTCACCGACTTAGTTCGCTTATAGGGAATTAATAACAAAATTGACAAGACCTCTCACATAACTTAAAAAAAAATTGAGATTTAGCCTTACCAATTAGTAACACCTATGAACCCCGTGTTCATTAGGGCTACCACGCTCGTGGGTCCCTTTTTACCTCGGTTAAGTAGGGTGATGCGATCACAAGCCAAAATTGGATTGGACTCAACGAGATAAGCGTTATCTTGGGACTAGGAGATGGATTTAGTTGAAATCCGTCAACCAAGAGTTCTAAGGGTAGAATTAGTCAAGTATTGACGTACCATTTTTAGATAAAGGTAGCATACGATGACTATTTTTGTCTAAAGATGGGTCTTGGAATCACTTATATAATTTCGTGAGGGGTCATTATATGAGTGACTTGTTTAAAATTGTTTTACAAGTAAATTATATATAAGCAATGAATGTTTATTTTTCGTTCATATTTATTCGCGCAATGACAAATATTTATCCTTCTACGAACTTGTAAATCCGTTCAATCGTGGAAAGGAGTTTCCATTATTTTATACGGTAGCATTTTGATTGCAATCTCCGTTTAAACCTACGTAGCTAATGACAAAATGAATTTTTCTTTTGATCCTCATATTCACCATTGCAAATGTCTCTTATGAAGAGTATATGAATATGTCATACTTAGTCAAAAACGTTTTGATTTTGTTTTAGTGACGTCATCTTATTATAACGGTGCATCAATCTTTTTGCTCAAACGAAAAAATTTGTAATTTTTTGGTATGTCGTCATAATGCTCCTTATCGAGGCTTACCTCAAAAGAGGCCAAATCAGTTGGGATGACTAGGTTAATCAATTTATTTGAAATCGTGAACAACCAAATACCGTAATCACTTCATGAAAGGTTTATCCTTTTTGAAGGTAAAACCATGAATGAAATGAAGAGTAGTCTTCACAATAATTCCAATATACTTGTCTAAGTAGAGATTCATGAAAGTGAGTGGGAGCACTAAGAATGATGTTTATATTCTTAATTGTTAAGACGAGGTACAAGAGTAGGTAGTCTCGACTTTGACACAAGGCAAGGGAAAAAGGCAAGACTATTTTGAATATAAAAGTCAAAACCCAAGCGAGGTGTCGAACCCAACTTTTGACGATTCTATTTTACAGTGTAGGACACAAGAAAAGAATCTGCCCCAAGTTTTCTAAAGAGTTAGAAATTGGTTGTACTATTTTCACCCATAATATCTATATGATCGACATTTATTTTGCTAAATGCAATTTTTGGGTATTAGATACCTATTATGGTTTTCATCAATGTATTCAATGCATATAATAAATCGTACGACGACTAACCATGATTAAATGTCGACATACAAGGGAAATATAACTATTGTAGTTTTATTTCTATAGAGACATATAAAAGTTATAATGTGATCAATCTAGTTTTGGATTTATAGGTATACTTTAATAAACGTTATTATGTACATGACCTCTAAATAAAGAATATAGCATCCACTTTAGTGTACGACACAAGTGTTTCACTTTTGTGAATAGAACAAGCGTTGTATCTTTTTATGCCTATACTTGGTCAATGGTTATCCCATACCAATCAAAGGTAATTATATTCTTGACCTAAACTAGTAATTACTTGTCATATAGATTGTAAAGGCTCAAAATTGGTGACCCTAATCTAATCTTAATTCTGGAATGTGTAGCACATTAAGAGGCTAGTATTGACAACTATCCCTAAACTAGGGATTATTTCTTGATAAGCGTTTGTGACTCGTAATATCACTACCATTGAGCAAGACATGGGGGAGACCCTTTATGATTATTGGGAGCGTTTCAAAAGTCTTGTGGCAAGATGCCCATACCATGGCATGTCGAGAGATGATTTGTTGACGGCTTTCAATGAGGGGTTGTGCCAAAATGACCAAAGAATGATCATTCCCGCCACCGGAGGTGGAATTGATACACTTAATGTGGCCGAGGCCAACAATATTATTGAAAAATTGGCAATGAACACAAGAAGCTATGGAAGGAAGAGTGAAAGGGGAGGAAGCTCTAGGAATGTATCTTCCATGGAAGATCCTTATGCTTCTCAAAATCACAAGATCATGCAAGAAATGGGTGAACTTAAAAGTATGGTGACAAACTTGGTTGTTAACAAAGGTAACTCATTCTCTCAACACCCCGAACCAATTGAATGCTCATATTGTGGAGGTGACCATGCCACCAACACATGCTACATCATGATTGAACAAGGAGCAACTATGGAAAGTTTTAATGCTATGGGGTATGGGAATTACAATTCAAGAAACCCAAGTGGTGGAGGAATGTACAATCAAATGGGGAACCGCGATCTTTTGGGATGGGGAGGGGACAAGTCGAAAAGCTTTGAAAACGGTCAATTCAACCATTTGAGAGCCCAAAATCCCACCCAAAACCGGAACTCCAATTTCCAACAAAATCCCCAAAGAAATTACAACAATCAAAGACCCAACAATTCAAATTTTCCAAGTAACTCTCAATCTCAAAACAATGCTCAAAGACAATCGAACCAAGGCCCCATTCAAGGAAATTCTTCTTCTCAAAGGAACTTGAGTGATATCTTGCAAACACTCCTTGCCAATAAAGAGAAAGATAGAGAGGAGGCAAGGAGAAATCAAGAGGAGGCAAGGAGAAATCAAGAGGGGGCAAGGAGAGATAGAGAAGAGGCAAGGAAGGATAGGGAGGCAAACAACCTTAGGGTAAGCGATTTGGAAACCCAACTTATTGGAGTAAATGTCCTCAACAATAGTGCGATCTTATAATTAAATCTCAATAATAAGAATACAAAGGGATGATGAATATTATAGTCAACTGGTCAACATAAATCGGTAATGATTGGCTCAATTGAGTTTGACGTTACTGTCGTATGACGGTGGTGATCAGTTGATCCCTTGAGGTCATACCTAAAGGACAATTCCCTAATCATGTAAATTAATTGTATAGCGGTTGATAAGTGATATTTTGTACTGATTTATCCCCCGTTTTAGCTCGATTTCTATATGATTTTTGCACTTTGTTAAGTGATTAACGAGCTAATATTGCTATTCTAGTTGTTTTGCGTGTTTTGACTCGTTTTATAGGAAATGAAGCGGTTTTGCTATATTTTCTTACTATTTGGAGCAAAGGTACTAGAATACAAGTTTTCAAGGAACCGATGATAGCCATTTCACGATTTGACTACGATTCCGCTACATCCTTCCTCGAATGGACTTATCTTGGACTTTGACTTTGTACTTCAAAAGAAAACATCAATCCAAGTCAAAGGAGGACTAGCCCAAGCCCAATTACGTGTTACATTGACCAAGACCAAGGAATAGGATTCCGTGCCCAAAGACAAAATTGGAAAAGAAGGAAAAATCCATCTGGGACACATACCCGATCGGATTTCCACGTACCTGATCGGGTATGTTTGCGGCTGAGGCGTTTCTTGGCTCTTCCTCTACCAAGCTTAAATGAGTGATTAAAGGCTTCGTCTAGGGTATGAATTTGGACGATGCAGCAGCCATGCAGCCCTATAAAAGCCAAGGATCATCTCATACAATGAGACAACAATTATCATATCTTTATAATATCTTTATCATACAATTAGCATACTTTACATACTTTCATTTACAATTTACACAATAATCCACTAGTTTACTTCTTTCATACAAGTTTTAGATTATAGTTTATGCAATTTCTTAGTACTTCTCTACTGTTTTTATAAGCTTTTGTTATTGGGTTGGATATTTATTGTTTACTTTCGTTCTTATATAATCGTATTCCAAACTCTCTATCCTTTACTCATGCAATTTTCATCATGAACTTTAATCTAATTAGTATTGTTTTCATATTATTGTTGTTAGGAAATCAATGTAAAAGCAATCTAGTTGGAACTAAAACATCGTCTAATATGCCATCTTTTATTTTGCCTAATCATATAATCACATAATTCATCACTAGAATCATTATTAATATAATCACCATAATCATTGTAGTACTTATATTTCATAGTTTAATTTCCTACATCTTATTCCTTTTAATTTACTTAATTACATAAATTAGATTAATTCTAATATTGTAAGATTATCATTGTGTAAATACAATAAATAGAATTGTAGTATTGAAATGATTTACTAGTTAAAATGAATTGAAAGAAGAGTCGATACCAATAGAACCATCTAGTTGTTTCTTCCTTTGGTTATGCCAAATTCTATAACTTTGTTTAGTGGCCATGAACAATTGTTTGTATTAGTCAATTTCCGTCTTTATAACGAGAGTTGGGATGTGAATTAGGACTACCAATAGGGGTTTAGTGACCTAACCATTAAAAGGTCAGTACGAATCTGAGAGGAATATACCGCTACAAGGCTTAGACAATCATAGTAATTCTAATGTTGGTATCAATAAAACTTTTAAATCATTTTACATGAATTTCTCTTTCACTATATCAATTTGATTAGATAGTTTATTTTACCGTTTTAGATAGTTTATTTTATTATCGTCCTTAGATAGTTTTCTTTATTGTCACTTTATTAGTTTAGTTAGGTAGCCTTTCAATACTTGTTATTTTATTATCAAATTTTGGCGCCGTTGCCGGGGAGCACGGTTATGTTTATCTATGTATTGCTGATTTTTGTTTACAAATTCTACCATTTTTAGGTGCAACCGTACCTAAATCGTTACTAACTTTCTTTTTTTTTGTGTTTTTCTTGTAGGTTGACAAAAATGGTGCTAACAAGGGAGGACCCAAGGTACCGGGTTTTTGAACTTGCTTGTGGGATCCTAAGGGTCCATATGACTTTGATTACTCTCATTGAGGGTAACCAATTTAGTGGTACACCAAATGAAAACCCGTCACACCATATCCAAACCTTTTGTGAATTGTGTCAAACCTTTATGATGGAGGGAATCACCAAAAACCAAATTAGAGAAACTCTCTTTCCTTTATCACTAAAGGGAGAAGCTAAATGGTGGTTCACCCGTCGTTTAAAGGATGCCACAAGGCCAATGGAGTGGGAAGAGATTGTCATCGCTTTTCACCGTAGGTTTAAAACCACTATGTCAAACCTATCAATTAATTCACAAAACGAAAGTGGGGAAGGTTCACAAAGTAATGGGGGAGAGCGAAAGAAAAGCCGAGTGGAAACTTCAAATGATGTTGACACTACCATTTCCTTATCCTGTCCCGTTCAACCAAACGAAACCACCCCAAAATGCACTTTATATTGCCCAAAAGTTTTAAACCCATTTACCTCACTAACAACACCTTGTGAACTTTGTGGAGGAATAGGGCATGTACCTCAACGATGTGGGAACAAACTGACACCCTTAAACCCTTTTCACCCACAATTTCGCCAAACTCAACCCACTAATACACCTCATACAATTCCACACTCATCCTTTCAAAATGATCAATTGATAGCAAAAGTAGATGTTAAGTTAAGGGAAGTAATCCAAGCCCAACATAATATGTACTCATACTTCTTTTCTAGCTTAAACTCACTCAAATCAACCATTTTATCTCTCCAAAAGAGAGTAGAAGAATTGACCCCATCGAGTTCAAGCCAAACCACCCAAGGGAGTGAAGAACCATCGATTGTCACAATTGACATGATCAGTGACAAACCTTGTGATCATCCTCTTGGGAATGGAAAGAGTAAGGAGCCCATCTTTAGGTTACCCCATGAACTTTGCAATAATCCAACACTAGCCAAACCAACCAAAGTCCCTACACATGAGGAGTCATCCCGTCTCGAAGCCTTGATCATGACATTGATAAAAGCTCAAGGGAAATTAGAAGAAAGAGTTGTTGAAACAACAAGGGCAAACGACAAAGCTTTCTCAAGGTTGGAAGCAAGGATTGGCAAAACATCTAGAGAAAAAGAAGCAACCAATGATTCTTACAAGGAACCTACCCTTGAAGAAGGGAAGATTATCATTCCTTCCAAACTTAAAGATCCAGGTTGTTTTAACATTTCTTTCACAATGAGTCTTCATAAGGTCAAAAATGCATTGTGTGATTTAGGAGCCGCTACTAGCGTCATGCCTTTTTCCTTCTATCACGACCATTGCCCAATACAAATGAAGATTACTAATACTAGCCTTCAACTAGCCGATGGATCTATGCATACTCCAGAAGGAATTATGGAAGATGTCCCCATACGGATTGGATACTTCCCCATTCCCGTTGATTTTTATGTCATATTTTCAAAGAAAGAAAGAGACGACTATATTATATTAGGAAGACCCTTCCTAAATACAGTTGGAACTTGTATAGATGTGCAAGGAGAGAATATCACCTTTGAAATGGATGGATCAAGTGCCACCTTTGATAAAAAGGGGAATGTATTGAGTGTTGGAGATGGTGACCTCGAAGCCTTCAAGGCTTCAGAAGTGTATTTGCATTAAGTTGCCATGGGTGTTGGCAAAAGGTAAATGAGAAAAATTCAAGGACGAATCAAGCTACAAGGAGCTCAAATCCCTTCATAAGGCTTAAGGAGGGATAAAAACACAAAGTCTAGCATGACATAAAAATGCGCTTGTCGGGAGGCAACCCGTCTTTCTCTTTACTTTTTCTTTATGCATTCTTTATTCCACTAATTAGACAATGATCTTGATTTGGACTGTTTTATTTGGACTATCTTTTTTTTGGTAATAGTTAGGAACAATTATCGTTTTACTTATTATTTACATTTAGAAATGCATGTTTAGTTGATAGTTTTTTGTACTTGGAATTGGTGGACTTATTGAGACAAGGAGGAGCTATCCTTGGACCATGTTGCCAAGATTAATAAGGTTAGTAAGTATGTTTAAGGACATAGCCAAAAGGTAAGAGCAAATAGCAAAGAAAAAAGAAACAAAATCCGGACCAGCAGACTTCCCCGATCGGATTGATGTATACCCGATCGGGTAAGTTGTCTGATTCAAGTTTTGTTCTATTTTCTTCTATAAAGCCAACACATTACCTTTGCTTGCTGCCATATTCCCGTGTTCTTAAACTTTCAAAGCTCAATTTCTCTCAAAACCTTCATTTCTTAGTCTTTTCTTACAAAATTTGTCACAATAGTTCATCCAAGGCAACTTCTAAGCATTATCAAGTAAGTTAATTCTACTTTAGTTACTTCAATCCCTCTATTTTTCTAGAAATCCAACATGAACAAACCCTAACCCAAATTTGGGGGTTCTTGATTTTACTTGAAAAACTTGTTTAAATTGGATTTCTAATGCTTCTTACATGATATAGAGTGAATGTTAGTGATTAATTAGTATGCTTACTATGATTTGAATGCTCATGTGCCAATTAGGATACTCATCTTTACTATATGCTAAGAACTTATGCTTAAGTAGTAGTATGATGCTTGAATTCATGCTTTATACTATGAACTTATGATCTTATTGTGTTAATTTAGCATTAGTACCTTTGAGTAGTGGCCAAACTCATGATTTAAGTGAATGTTGCTCATCTTAGTGACATGTTGTTATGCTTAAGAACATCCATTTGTGCTCAAAGGCAGCATGATAATGTTTCACTTAGGTAGCTATGCTTGAATTTGTGCTTAGGGCCTAGTATTATAACACTTATGCTATCAAATTGTGTTTATAATGAAGTGTTCTAATACTAGTTTCTTTTAGCAAAATGGCACCTACAATAAGGAGATCAAAGAGGGCAAGAACCTCCAATCAAGGAGAAAGTAGTAGAGCCCAAGAAGAAGACATAGAAATGCTTGAAGCAAATGATCAAACCGAAAATCAAGGAGATGCTATGCATGATCCTTACTTTCCGGATGTAGATTTTAGTTCAAACAAGCAATGGCAAAATTGGTGCATTCTTAAGAGCAAAGGTATGAGGGCTACAAAGTTCCTTAATGTTTCTTCTTTAAGACATATGAAGCTTTATGAGCATGTTAAGGTGTTATTTAGGGGTGTAGGGATGAATGCTAGCATGAACTTTAGTTATAAGACCTACCCTCAACTAACCCTTGAATTCTTGAGCTCTTTTGAGTTACATAGGTCTAGAAATAGAAACTCTATGCCTCAAGTTCGGTTTAGATTATTCAATGATGATTATAGTATGAACTTAGGAACCTTTGCCGGCCAATTCGGTCTCACCTATGAGGACACTGTTACCTCACCTCCAGAAGGCTTTGATGTTAGCCTAGTTTGGAACGCTATTTCTACTTACCCTGTCTCTCGTTGGGACCATGTCCCACACCAACACGTCCATCATCCCGCCATTAGCATCTGGGAAAGATTCATGGGATGGACCTTCTTGGGTCGTGCTGAACCTCATTTGGTGAGACGAGTAGAGTTAAATATTTTAGGAGGATTTTTGAATGTGAATGGTGACGAACCATGGTCTATTAGTATTCCATATTATTTTGCTGTTCAGTTAACTAAAGCCATTTATCCTAAGAACACTGCCATTGTCCATGGAGGTCTTATCACTCACCTTGCTATGCGAGTTTGTGGTTTTAACCAAGCCACTACTGACCTCCAGGCATTGACTACACCTCCCACCGAGATAGGAAATAGGTTGGATTATGATTATTTTGTTCAGCTTAACTAGTTTCGTGTCTCACACCCCCATATGATTTGGAGGATAGCTGGCCGTGATTCGGTCATGTTGATCGCTGGGGTAAACCAAATTCCATTACTTCGGCAGCGTCCTCAACTTCAGGAGGGTGAGGCTATCTTACCCCGTCCTACTTATTTCCTTCCTGTTGGGGATATTACCCCCAATGACCCCCCTGTCCAGATTAGATCCCACCGCCCTGTGGTAGGATCATCCTCTCAGTCGACCCATGCTACGGGCGACGTGACCGCCATGTTTGAAGCCTTAACCTTGTCCGTTAATAGAATTCAGTCCAACCAGCAGCTTGCTTTGCACCCCATTTATGACCACTTTGCTAGGCAAGGTGTGATTAGACCTGAGGGCCCCCACCCGTCTTTCTATACTTGGCCCGAAGGGGGTTATGGTACTGCTTATGATGCAGGTGTGCAGCAGACCGGACCTGATTACTGTGGAACTGACTATGGCGTTGAGAGTTTTGGAGGGTATAGAGGTGATTTTAGAGATCACCATGTAGAAGAGTACCAGTCCTTAGGAGCCAGCAACCCAACCGGGATCATTGCTTCTCGTGGTAGTTATTATTCTGCAGATGATACCTACTATACAGATGCTTCTGGATCCGCATCCGATCCGCCTCCTTCCGGGAGAAGAGGCCGTAGCTGGTGGCCTTTGTGATGAGATGACATGAGCTCCCCTTGTTTATACTAGCTTGGGGGAGGCTAGACATTTTTGTAAGCTTTTCTTTCTTTCCTTTATTTTTCGCATTTTTAGTTCTCTTTTTAGCCCATTTTCCCATTAGAATTTCATCTTGTTTTTCTGTACTATGTGCTACCAACCGTTTCTCGGTTTGCTTCTGTTATAATTGCATGCACATTGAGGACAATGTGAAGTTTTAGCTTGGGGGAGGATTTGCATTTAGGATTTACTGCATTTAGGATTGCATTTAGATGTTTACTTTTTAGTTTATTTTCTTTTAATTTTCTTAGTTTATTTTTAGTTTTTATTGAAAAAAGAAAGAAAAAATCAAAAAACACAAAAAGAAAAGATCATTTCCATCTTACATTTCTCGAATTATAGTTTTTATAAGCTGATGTTTCAATATGTTATGAGGAATTGTGCATTCATGGGGATGTCTTGTACACAGTAGGTAGAAAGTTGCATTTCGACTTAATTAAGCTTGATCTTGACTTTGGCAAGATACTCATATTGTAAGGTAGAGCCTCCAGTGGTCGGTACATCTGAACGCGATCCCAGTTTAGGAGTGAGTAGTTTCTCCTTATAGTCTGTGTCACATCAAAACGCATAAGTATGGTTTTTATTCCGTTTTCTATAAATATTGCTATCATGATCTACATTTTGAAGCCATTTGTTCTTGTTCACATTTCGCAAAAACACCCTTCTTCCTAGCTACATTATATTATTGTCTACCCTTGTTGAGCTAGTAACCGACTATATGTGTAGGGGTGTTCTGTGCTTTTGCGATGTTCTAATAATGCCACCATTTGGTGTGAACTTGCTGTCTCGGGATTGCTGATTCCCGTGTTTCTCAAACAAAGAAAAATGAAAAAAAAGAGCTTTGAAAAAAATGAAAAAGAAAAATTGAAAGCTCAAAAGAAAAGAGAAAAGAAGAAAGAAAAAAAAGAGGAAAAACGCTTCCATGAAAAGAAAAGAAAGAAAAATTATGGGAAGTCGTAACTTGATTTGTCATGTTTAAAAAGCCAATATGTTGTTTTTGGCTTTGACTATTGTTGATGGGATTTGGTATGATTTGGATTGAGTATCCACTGCACATTTGGTTATTACTAGCTCGACTTAAGCTCCATATGACCAAAAATTGTTTGTCCACTTTCTTACCAAAAATTTCCAAGCCTTTTCTTTATTTCTCTTGGCTTCTTGCATTACATTTTGATCATGATTAGTCTTACTTAATGATTTTGGATTGTCTACCATATTAGACTGCGGGCACATTCTTATAAGTTGTAGATAGGAGAGTGTCACTTCAAATTTGAACCAATATTTCCTATTTCACAAAAATTTGAGTGAAGAGTGTACCGTGAGAGTCCATTGTCAAAAGATCATGCAAAAGCTGAAAAAGTCCAAAGAATATTTTCTATGCTATGTCGTTATGTAAATCGCAACCATGATTCGCGCTTTCCTTTGCCCTTGTTGTTACGGGTTTATGATTCATCTACTTGTTAAGAGCTTATTTTTGAGATTTGTATGATAGATTGATCATTGCTTGCTACCCTTGTCCTGGTTATGATTGTTATGTTTGCTTGAAGACAAGCAAGGGTTTAGCTTGGGGGAGTTTGATAAGTGTAATTTTGTACTGATTTATCCCCCGTTTTAGCTCGATTTCTATATGATTTATGCACTTTGTTAAGTGATTAACGAGCTAATATTGCTATTCTAGTTGTTTTGCGTGTTTTGACTCGTTTTATAGGAAATGAAGCGGTTTTGCTATATTTTATTACTATTTGGAGCAAAGGTACTAGAATACGAGTTTTCAAGGAACCGATGATAGCCATTTCACGATTTGACTACGATTCCGCTACATCCTTCCTCGAATGAACTCATCTTGGACTTTGACTTTGTACTTCAAAAGAAAACATCAATCCAAGTCAAAGGAGGACTAGCCCAAGCCCAATTACGTGTTACATTGACCAAGACCAAGGCATAGGATTCCGTGCCCAAAGACGAAATTGGAAAAGACGGAAAAATCCATCTGGGACACATACCCGATCGAATTTCCACATACCCGATCGGGTATGTTTGCGGCTGAGGCGTTTCTTGGCTCTTTCTCTACCAAGCTTAAATGAGTGATTAAAGGCTTTGTCTAGGGTATGAATTTGGATGATGCAGCAGCCATGCAGCCCTATAAAAGCCAAGGATCATCTCATACAATGAGACAACAATTATCATATCTTTATAATATCTTTATCATACAATTAGCATACTTTACATACTTTCATTTACAATTTACACAATAATCCACTAGTTTACTTCTTTCATACAAGTTTTAGATTATAGTTTATGCAATTTCTTAGTACTTCTCTACTGTTTTTATAAGCTTTTGTTATTGGGTTGGATATTTATTCTTTACTTTCGTTCTTATATAATCGTATTCCAAACTCGGTAATTCTCTATCTTTTACTCATGCAATTTTCATCATGAACTTTAATCTAATTAGTATTGTTTTCATATTATTGTTGTTAGGAAATCAATGTAAAAGCAATCTAGTTGGAACTAAACCATCGTCTAATATGCCATATTTTATTTTGCATAATCATATAATCATAGAATTTATCACTAGAATCATTATTAATATAATCACCTTAATCATTGTAGTACTTATATTTCATAGTTTAATTTCCTACATCTTTTTCCTTTTAATTTCCTTAATTACATAAATTAGATTAATTCTAATATTGTAAAATTATCATTTTATAAATACAATAAATAGAATTGTAGTATTGAAATGATTTACTAGTTAAAATGAATTGAAAGAAGAGTCGATACCAATAGAACCATGTAGGTGTTTCTTCCTTTGGTTATGCCAAATTCTATAACTTTGTTTAGTGGCCATGAACAATTGTTTGTATTAGTCAATTTCCGTCTTTATAACGAGAGTTGGGATGGGAATTAGGACTACCAATAGGGGTTTAGTGACCTAACCATGCTGAAAGGACGTTAGGACCCATTAAAAGGTCGGTACGAATCCGCGAGGAATATACCGCTACAAGGCTTAGACAATCGTAGTAATTCTAATGTTGGTATCAATAAAACTTTTAAATCATTTTACATGAATTTCTCTTTCACTATATCAATTTGATTAGATAGTTTATTTTACCGTTTTAGATAGTTTATTTTATTATCGTCCTTAGATAGTTTTCTTTATTGTCACTTTATTAGTTTAGTTAGGTAGGCTTTCAATACTTGTCATTTTAATTATCGTCAATTAGATTAGATTTATTTTATTGCAGTTTACATACTTGTTATTTAAATATTGTCATTTGGATCAGCACACTTCCCCGATCGGATTCGTGACAACCCGATCGGGTAAGTTGTCTGCTTTGAGTTTTAAATATCGTCATTTACATATTTGTCACTTAAATATCGTCATTTACATATTTGTCATTTAAATATTGTCATTTACATACTTGTCATTTTATTTTATGTTAGTAGTTTAGACAACCACCTCAAATGACTCGGACTTAAATGAAAATCACTCCATAGCAATTGATAGTTAACACGTACTCCCTGAGGATCGACACCCTACTTCCCTAATTACATTCCTTGTGTTGTTAGCCTAAGTGTGGGTAATTATTTTTGTATCGGGACCGCGACATAACCGATCAGCGGTACAGATTAATTAATTCCTTAAATTGAACCAAGTTTATTTTGTAAGTGAGAAATATATCTTATTGTAATATGATTAAATAAGATTCATTTTAGTAACTTAATTGTTATATTACTAAGAATGTATTATGTTTATGAAACATTTGAGATAAGCAAAATTGGTTGATTATAATTGCAAATTGTTGTAGATTATATTAACCAAATATGAGATGACCCATTTTATTTACATGTAATTATAAAATATGACTTAAAATGTTAAGTCTAATTTATTTGTTATGAAATTGCATTTAAATTGGTTAAATGCACATTATAAGCTAAAATTACATATTACATGTCACATGTCACATATGTGACAAATGACAAAATACAAAAATAAAATGGACACCCATTTTAATAGGGTACACCGGTTTTGCGAGGTATTTTAGGGTGATTAGTTTTTGTGTATTATTCTAATTGAGAATTAGACATAGTCATAAACTAGACTAATTCCTACACACTACCTACTTACTTTGTAAAGACAAATGAAAGTGACAACACTCCCTCATGCATGTGGGTGGCCGGTCATGAGCTTGAGTAAGAAGGAAATTTTTACTTCTTATTCCAACACTCCATCTCATTATAATTCATTCATGCAAAATTGCTTATCTCTCTACATTTTTCCTCCAACTTCTCACTAAAAACTTAAGAAGTTCTATAACTTGAAGTTCATATTTTCTAGTAACATTACTAGTGTAGTAATAAGAGGTTATTAGATTATTTTAAGGGAGACTACTATTATTTACTAGTGTAGTAATTTAGTAGAGATTAAGGGGTTGTCTTGGGTGCTACTTATAGGAGTGTTCTTATACTAAGAACTTGGAATTCATCCTCATCTTACTAGCTCAAGACCAATATTTGAAAGGAGTTCAAATATTGTGCCCATTTCCATATAATCAATATAAGGAAATTGTTTCTTCTAATTATTTTGTTATGCATGCATATGGTCCTAATAGTTTAAGGGTAAACTATTAATTATATGATATTAGAAATGTCTAATATCGAGTTTAAGAAACTTACAAGTGGTATCAAGAGCTTTGGTTGTTGCATGCATAATCGATTTATAGTTTTTTCGTGTTAATTTAACTTAAAGAAAACTAGTAATTTGTGTTTTATAAGATAAAATCACAAAGTAATTTGCATGTCAATATATTCTGGTCCTAATATTATTTTAGGTCATTTAGATGATTTATGGAAATTTATAGTGCTCAAATATGATTTTTTGTATTTTTATTACATTTTAATGAGTAAAATGATGTTTAAAATTCTAAAAATAGTTAGACTTATCTTCGGACCTTGACATTTTTACACAATATCACAAATAAAATTTACTTACTGTATGTAAAGTTTCGTGTGAAGTGGATTTGTTTCGTATGATTTATGATTTTTATATGATAAAATGAAATAAATAAAGGTCAAATGGTTAAAAATACTTACGCTTTGACTCTGACCATGAAATTTTAGTATGTTGTCACATGCATGTGTTCCTGTTAGACTGGAAATTTTCAGAGTGATGTGATTTGTCTAGCATAATTTATGAATTTTTAATGTAAAATGGCATAAATAGTGACTAATTTAGTAAATATAGCTAAAATAAATTTCATGTGAAGAGTAATTGCTTAAATATCCCACATTTAAGATCTAAAGTTGAAAATTTAATATGATTAATGTTTTCATGCTTTATGTATTTTATTTTATAAAACCGATAAAGCGCAACCATTTTTCTCAAAAACTGATTCGAAATTTTTAACAATGATTTTTGATATTATGAGTGTCATGGAAATGTTCCAGAATGTACAAAAATTTAAAATTCAAATTTTGAAATTATTGTAATTAAATATGAATTTATTTGATTAAAATATGAGTTTAAAGTCTAATTATGAGCAATTGTACAACAACAAGATGAATTATTGTCAAAAATTGTGTGATGACTAATTTTTGAGGTCTAAATGAGTTGGGATAATTAACTTGGACCTAAATATGATTTAAGTATTGTTTGGTGATTTTAAAGTGTTATTATCATGCATTTCCGTAAAACCGGGTTATATTCGATATAAACCGTTAATTAGAGCGATTTGGCATTTAACATAAGCATGTTTTATACATATTATAATGCTGCATTTTTATTTATGAATGTCATATTTTCAATTTATGAATGTCATATTTTGGTTTATGTAATTTGGAATTATGTAATTTTTCCTTGTATGGCCTTAGTTTTAATCGATATTGTCCGAAATGTAAGAAAATATTGATTCGGTTGTAATTTAATGTGATCTCGTATCACTTTTATTGTATTATTTTATTTTTACAAATGTATAATAGGAAATTATTGTAATTTTATTATATATTTTGTAACTAATTGTAAAACCGGAGTTTCCCAAAGACGGTGTCATTCGGAAAGGAGTTCCGAGAGAGACGGTGACCTTGGGAGGCGTGCTTATGAAGTTCAAGGGACCAAAGGAGTTGGTTTCCGAATTTGTAATAGAATATATGATTTTCTATTCTAGGAAAGGCCATACTAGGAGTTTTTATTTTTATGCTTGCATTTTATTTAATATGTTTGCATGCATTGCCAAATCGCCATAACATGACATGCATATTTCATCGAGTATTCGACCGTGTCAATTAAAATTATCGTTAATTCATCGATTTAGTTCACTTAAACGAGATAGATAATAAATTGACATGACCTCTCATAATAAATAATTGAGATCAAGCCTTACCAAATGTAGAACCCATGAATCCCAATTTCGCAAGGAAGTAGGCTCGGCTCACCGGGGTGCTAAACTTGTTACGTTGGGTAAGTGGGGTAATAAATGTTATTATTTCGAAATTTGGATTGAGCTCAACGGAAGTATTCGCGACCGTAGCCGCATGTGTTCCGGGCTTAAGATAAATATTAAAGTAATATTATCGACCGAGAGTTCTAATGTAGAATCGATTAAAGAGTTAATCCACCGAATTGTGTTAATAAGGGATGAATCGGCTTACCGTGCCCAAGTTGATATGAATTTGGATCTCGGAATCATTTATAATAGTTGGGTAGAGGTCACTATTTAAATGTTAAAACTTGATTTAAAATGTTTACAAGTATTTAAAACGATAAATGTTAACATTTCCTTTATGTCTTAAATTTGTAGTTAACTTTGTACAATCGCAATGGCTACTTCATCCAACACCAATGCTCCAACTCTCACGAATGTCTCATGGCTTCGATCCTTTATGGATCGATGCAAGTTAGAAAAGAATGGCGCTAATTTTGCCAATTGGTATGCGCAACTCCGCTTGGCCGCGGAAGGTGACGACAAGCTTCGTTACCTTACCGAAGCCTCTCCCGAAACACCTAACGAAAGGTCAACCGCCGCCGCAAGGCGAGCCTATGAGGCTTACCAAAAGGAAGCCGCCGCGATCAAAAATGTTTTGATCTTCTCTATGGAGGCCGATCTCCAAAGGAGTGCCATAAAGATGAGCACGGCCAATGAGATCTATGCCAAGTTTGTGACCATGTTTTCACAGGCTCCTAGAATCATTCAATATGAAACGGCATCCGCGTTTTTCGACATGAATCTTAAAGAGGGCCAAAAGGTTAGCCCTCATGTACTCAAATTTATTGAGCAAGTCGAGATTCTTAAAGTGCAAGGGGTTGAAATTCCCGAACAACTCGTAATTGACCGTGTACTACATTCGTTGGGGAGAATCAAGGCATATGTGCTGTTGGGGGAAATCCGTATTACCACAATACAATAAATATAGGATTATAACGAAAAGTAATAATTTGATTATCGAGTCATAAACGAAAACAATGATAATAGTAGAGATTTAGAAATCAACCTCCGGTCCTAGCAATTGGCGTAGAGAACAGAGATATCAAGGTAGATATCCTCCTAATCGTTGCACCCAAGATGCTCCGAGAAATACCCTTTTCTTTTGCTAGAAAGTAAACCTTTTACACGATCTCACTGTTGAGAAGAAGGTTTTTGTGTTTTGTCAAAAGTTACAGTTAACTTTTGTCTGTTTGTGTGATGTTCAGATGAGATGGAGGCAGTGAGAAATTAGGTTAGAAAAAGTAAGAACTCAATTGTCTCTGCCTTTTTCCTCTTTATTTTCCCACGGCACAACTGGGTCTTTTATATGGGGAGATTTTTGTCTCCTCAATAATAACTACCCATTGACTAAAAACCGAGTGTATCTGGATACATTCGTTTTTGGTCATTTTAGCTTCCAATATAATGTAATTTCTTATAATCGTCGTTTTACATGAACCGACATTATAATACATCATTAATTATAAATATCTGTATATTTATAATTTGCCAATTAATTATAACGGTTTATGTTTAATTAGCTTACATTATATACTATAATTAAATATAACTTTTTATATTCAATTTTACGAATTACAGTTAATTCGTCTCAGCTAACTTTCGTCTCATCATCACATTGACTAACCTTTTAGTCAAATACACTGACTAACCTTTTAGTCATATAATAGGGTATCAATATGATTATTTTCTCAAATAATCACATCTCTCAAACACATTCTATAGGTGTGACTTTTAGGGACCAGTTGATCACCGCCATCTGTATGACAATAACGTCAAACTTATCTAGCAAGCCAACGTTATTGATAAACGTTAATCAACGATTATTATACAAAGTATACCCTGTGAACCTACAGAGATTTATTTATGTTATTGCACTAACTGGAGGACACTAGCTCCAACAATCTCCCACTTGTCCGTACAAGTGTATGTGCGATAACCGATTCTCATATCCATAATAAATTTCTCCCACTCAATGTAAACCAATTTGCAAAGTCCGTATTCACAAAGGTCGTAGTTTACAAGTGATCAGTATCAAGAGTGGTTTCCTCCGACTAGAGAGTAACTTAACTGATAAACGAATCTGTATTCGAGCATGGCCATGCATTTCAGTTACAGCTCCTCGAGTGGCCCTGAGAAATATCATATCCTGATAAAGGTTGGATATTTTCTTCAACTCGAATCTTGCAGATACAAGCGCAGTATGAAATGACCCAGTGAAAATCTACTTAGCCTCCTGTTACGGTCGACCATGAGAAAGAAACCAAAGTCACCCCAAAAACTGCCTTTATCTCAAGAGACAGTCGATAGTCAAAAGAATCGACTCTAGGAACACTATGGATGTCCTATCCACGACCTGGCACCTAATGTTCCGAAACATTTAGGACTCCATAACGTTGTCACAAAAATTGTCCTGCGAGGTATCAGTATAACTTGCGTATGTGATCGATCAGTCAACTGTTTGACTTATGGCTCGTTGAACCCACCATCAATCGACTGCACAGAATAATTGCCAGAGTTATCAGCTCATGTAGGCGATTACGGACCAAAACAAATATAACGTAATTCAGTTCACTTTGTGGTGTTCAATGTTGTCCGTACAACCCACATGAAAACAAAATATAAATAAAACGATGATTTTATAGATAGTTTTTATGAAAAGATACAGGTGTCTAATCCATAAAAACAACTAATACAACTCAGGAACACGTTTGATTCCCATGGAAATAACGTGCCCTTCATGTTTATCATATCTCAATGGTTTAGTGAGAGGATCTGCGACGTTATCATCCGTAGCAATCTTGTCTATCACTATTTCCCTTTGCTCCACGTACTCTCGGATCATGTGAGCCTTCCGTTGTACATGCCTAGACTTGTTGCTGGACTTGGGCTCCTTAGCCTGGAAGATGGCACCACTATTATCACAATAGATGGTGATCGGATCATTCGAACCAGGAACTACAGTTAGTCCTTGTAAGAATTGACGCATCCATATAGCTTCCTTCGCAGCCTCTGAAGCAGCATAGTACTCGGACTCAGTCGTAGAATCTGCTATAACAGTTTGTTTGGAGCTTTTCCAGCTGACCGCAGCGCCATTAAGAGTAAAAACAAATCCAGACTGAGATTTCGAGTCATCTCGATCCGTTTGGAAGCTAGCATCTGCGTAACCGATTGCGCATAGCTCAGTGTCACCTCCATAAGTCAATACCCAATCCTTAGTACTCCGTAGGTACTTAAGGATATTCTTAACAGCCATCCAGTGTGTTTCACCTGGATTGCCTTG
>JAIUZE010014219.1:0-14776 GCA_022085475.1 Heliosperma pusillum | reverse complement strand
GAAAGAATCATTGTATATATATAAGTCTATCTTTTAAAATTAAATAAATAAAATTTTCAAGATATGAACGTATGAAAATATAAGTGTCCTTTCAATGGAACGGAGATACTCTTGTCGATCACTCAAGAACATCAATATTCCAATTCAAGGACATAAAAATACACTTTTACATCAACGAATGAGCAAACTAATTATCGGACGTCTCCAATAACAAGCTTTAACACCCATTGACATTAAAACCAGTGAAAAACATTAAAATATTTTCAACACCTTTAGTTTAAAATTTTTATAATAAGGGTAATAACTCCACTAGCTATAACTAAATTCTAACTACGGTTTCTACACACTAAGCAAGGACTATTAACGCGGAGAATACGTAAGAAAAAGGAATAACCTCACGAGAAGAGTTCGGGATATTTAGCTAACATAGAAGATTCAGGCTCCCAAGTTTCTTCTTCGACCTTTCCACAACGCCAGAGGACACGAACTAGGGGCACAACTTTGCTCCTAAGTTGCTTGTTTGCTCTTTCGAGGATCCGGATCGGCCTTTCTTCCAAAGTCAAGCTAGGCTCTAAATCTAGAATTTCCTCTTGAATGACATGGCTCGGATCACTAATGTACTCCCTTAACTGAGATACATGGAAGACATTATGAACCTTGCTCAAATTCGGAGGCAACTCCAAACGGTAAGCAACGGAACCAATCTTTTCAAGCACACGGAATGGACCAATATATTTGGGACTTAGCTTCCCTTTTACACCAAACCGTTTCACCCCTTTCATAGGGGATACCTTGAGGAATACTCGATCATCAACTTCAAAGGCAAGTGGTCGACGACGGATATCGGCATAAGATTTCTGTCGGTCTTGAGCGGATTTCATGCGCTCTCTAATGCTCTGAACCTGATTGACGGTCTCAGTCACCAAATCGGGTCCTAACACATGAGCATTTTGGACTTGATCCCAACAGACAGGAGTACGACACTTTCTACCATACAAAGCTTCATAAGGTGACATTTTAATAGAGGCTTGATAGCTATTGTTGTAGGAGAATTCAACAAGAGGTAAACATTTCTCCCAAGAAGTATGAAAATCTAAGGCACAAGCTCGGAGAAGATCCTCTAATGTCTGGATAGTTCTCTCAGTCTGTCCGTCTGTAGCGGCATGAAAAGCTGTACTCATTAGTAGCTTACTACCCATGGCTTCTTGTAAAGCAGTCCAGAAACGAGAACAGAATCTAGGGTCTCGGTCTGAAACTATATCTTTAGGAACTCCATGGTAGCGTACTATCTCTTTCACATAGGCACCAGCTAGAACATTTAAATTCCATGTTTTCTTGATCGGTATAAATCTAGCACATTTGGTCAGTCGATCTACAACTACCCAAACAGCATCCTTTCCACCAGTAGTTCTAGGTAAAGCCATCACAAAGTCCATGGCAATGGACTCCCATTTCCAAAGAGGAACATCCAAAGGTCGTAGCAAACCTCCGGGTTTCTGATGCTCAATTTTCACTTTCTGGCAGGTAAGACATTTGCTAACATAATCTAGGACATCAATCTTCATTCTAGGCCACCAAAATTGTAATCTCAAGTCTTTATACATCTTGTCACCACCAGGATGAATAGAATAAGGAGAAAGGTGAGCCTCAACAAGGATCCTCTTTCTCAACTCAGCTACATTCGGAACATACATCCTACCATGGTAACGAAGATATCCATCACTATCCACCCCACAATCCTTAGCTTGCCCAAGCTGAATTTTTGCTTGAATGGATTTGAAAGTAGCATCTTCAGGTAGGCAAGTACGGATCTCACGGTAAAAGTCAGGTTCTGCACTCAAGGCACTAAGATGATCAAAGCCCTTCTCAACCAGGCTTATCCCTAACTTTTGAAATTCTACGATAAATTCATGAGGTAATTCACGGATAGTGTTCAAAGAGTGACAAGTCTTTCTACTCAAAGCATCGGCCACCACATTTGCTTACCCTTCATGATCAATTAATTCAGCATCATAATCATTCACTAACTCTAGCCATCTTCTTTGCCTCATATTCAACTCTTTCTGGGTAAAAATACATTTCAAGCTTTTATGGTCGGTATAAATTCGGCAATGAACTCCAATAAGGTAATGTCTCCATGTCTTCAAGGCATGCACCACCGCAGCTAACTCAAGATCATGAGTCGGATAATTCACCTCGTGAATTCTCAGCTGTCGAGAGGCATAAGCAATAACCTTTCGATTTTGCATTAAGACACAACCTAGATCATATTTTGAAGCATCACAATAAACATCATAGTCCACACCATCCTCAGGTAAGATCAACACTGGAGCAGTAGTCAACCTAGTTTTCAATTCCAGGAAAGCCTTCTCACATTCATCGGTCCACACAAACTTAGACTCCTTCTTCAACAATTGAGTCATCGGTCTAGCTATCTTAGAAAAATCTTTCACAAATCGACGGTAATAACCCGCCAAACCAAGGAAACTTCGAATCTCAGTCACATTTTTCAGACTCTTCCAATCAACAACGGCTTCAATTTTGGCAGGATCTACCATTATACCATCTTTGGATATGACATGTCCAAGAAAAGCTACTTGATGCAACCAAAATTCACATTTAGAGAACTTAGCAAACCACTTTTGACGACGAAGAATGTCTAAAATGATACGGAGATCTTTGACATGATCTTCATCATTCTTTGAGAAAATTAAGATATCATCAATGAATACTACAACACATTTATCGAGGTACTCACTAAAGGTACGATTCATTTGATCCATGAAGATAGCAGGAGCATTAGTCAATCCAAAAGGCATCACTTTAAATTCGAAATGTCCATATCTCGTGCAGAAAGCAGTCTTAGGAATATCGGATTCACGAACTGGAATTTGATGATAACCCGATCTAAGATCAAACTTGGAAAAAGTAGAAGCACCACGTAATTGGTCAAAGAGATCATCAATTCGTGGAAGAGGATATTTGTTCTTGACTGTCACACGATTAAGTTCACGATAATCGATACAAAGTCGCATAGAACCATCCTTTTTCTTCACAAAGAGAACGGGAGAACCCCAAGGAGAAGCACTAGGCCTAATAAAGCCTTTCTTAATCAAGTCATCAAGTTGGATTCTCAACTCTTTCAATTTGGAAGGAGCCATACGATAAGGAGCTTTAGCAATTGGTCCAGTTCCAGGAACTAGATCAATGGAAAATTCAACATCTCTTTCAGGAGGAATTCCGGGTAATTCATCGGGAAAAATATCTGGATATTCACAAACAATAGGAACATCCTTCAAAGGAGGAAGAGAAGAATCAGAAGTAGTCACTACGCATAGAAACGCTTGATGACCCTTCTTCAAAAGATTCATCATTTTCATAGCTGAGATTAACTTCACACTAACTTGCTTTATAACTCCTTGATAAGATACACGAGTACCCAAAGGACTTTTAAGAATAATCTTTTGATCTCGGCATTCGAATCGAGCATGATAAGTAAATAACCAATCCATGCCCAGAATAACATCAAATTCTTCAAGTGGGAATCGAAAGAGATTAGCCGGAAAATAGATCCCGATATTGATATAGGAACATTGGAATAGATACTAGAACAGGAAAAGATGTCACCGGAAGGTAAAGATATATCCGTGCTTTCACCAAGCGAAGATTAAAGAGGTAATTTGTCGGAGAGTTTCATCGATATGAATGACAAAGAAGCACCTGTATCGAATAAAACTAAACAAGGAACTTTAAATATTAAGAACGTACCAGTGACTATATCTGGGTGTGCCTCAGCCTCAGCACGGCTCATCAAGAAAATACGACCTCTTGGTCTCTCAGAAGTAGCAGGTGTAGTAGCAACAGCAGTCTTCTTCGCAGGACATACATTAGCCTTGTGTCCAGGCTTGTTGCAGAAGAAACATATAATAGGCCTATCCCTATCAAAACAACCAACTCCGGGATGTGCTGGCTTCTTACACTGGTAGCACACACGATCCTTTAGTCCTTTGTTGTTGCTAGGAGATAGATTACGAGCACCTTGATTTGCTTGACCACTCGGAATAAACCTTCTCTTATTAGGATAAGAGGGAATGGAAGAAGCAACATAAGGCCTAGAAGGAACAACGTAAGGCCTAGGAGTAGGATAGAATGGCCTCTTGCCAAGAGAGGTACTAGAAGCACGAGCCTCTTCATCAATAGCTTTAAGAGAGCTCTCGGCCCATAAGGCATCATCGTAGATCGAGACAAAGGATGTAGAATCTCTACGAATCATACTCTTAAGCTTTGGAGTAAGCTTTTCAAGATAAAAGAAAACATTTCATCTTCATTTTTGACAAGTCTAGTGGCATAGTGAGAAAGTTCATTGAATTTATCGGTAAAGGCTTGAACAGAAAGATTTCCTTGCTTCAATTCCATGAACTCTTTAAGTCTTTGTTGTTTCAGCTCTTTTGGATAGAATCTAGTTTCAACTAGATCCTTAAAGCGATCCCAACCAAAGCCAGGTTCAAGAATAGAAGTAGGACCAGTCATAGACCACCATCTATCCGCTTCTTTCACAAGGAAATGAGAAGCCAATTTCACCTTGTCACCTTCACGAACTTCATACAAGGCAAAACTCTTCTCCAATTCACGGAACCATTCAGTGAGTGCCACTGGATCTACTTCACCACCATACGTCTTGGTGTTGTTTCGAGTTAATTGATTTGCCACCCAAGTATAAGTGCCAGGGGCACCTTCTGGAGGCGGAGTAGGAAGAGGAGCAGGAACAGGTTGGTTTTGTTGATTCTGAAGAATCTGAGTAAGAGCTTGTAGGATTGCATTATCTACAGCTTTTCTTGGAGGAGCCATCTTGCAACAGAAAACATTGGTTTACTTAACAAATAGCAATCACAAAGAGACTACAACATAAAGTCCTAAATCTACCCATCCTACCCATCTCTCAAGTTTATTATTTCAAGGTCAAGTTATTTATAGTAGGGTGCACAAACGTGCGTTGGGAGCAAATAAGCTCTGATACCAACTGTGACACCCTCAAAAATCGCGGAAAAATTAAACACGTAATTTCTAAATAAAAACTGCATGGATATGTTTGTAATAGGTTCATTTGAGTAAAAACCTGTAATTTTTAAAACCTGAACCTGTTATAAAGATATCCTAATAGAAGGTGTCAAAACATGCAAGGTCTAAACAAACTTATTTACATAACCATCGCTATAAATAGCGAAGAACAAAATGATACAAAACAAATGTACAAAGGGAGACATATGTCCCTAAAAGTGTGACATACATGTCACTACAAAATGGGAACCAATTTAAGTTCCAAGGTTACTTTGCTCGCTAGCTCGTCCGTGTACCCCATATAAGCATCACCTACCTGTCAATCGCATTTTATACAAACACGAAAGCCACAGTCAGTGGGGAGTAACTCCGAGTTCTCCCAGCCACGAAATGTCATGTTAATATAACATGAAAGCATATAAATATGAGCAAATATAATACATAGCCCATTTAAAGACTAAACCATCAAGCTTTTCATGTGAAATTCAATATAAATAACATATAGTCCTAGTATGTGAATACTAGACCAACTCAAGCTACACTATCATGTGAGTCACGTATCATACGGGAATCCAAACTCTATCAACCATAGCCGGCTTGCATCTCACCTTCTATGTTTCATAGAATCATCAAACAAGAAAGGGCAATATATCTAGAGACAGGCATAAGTTCCTAGTACAGTCAATAGTCACTTTGTAACTCGAGTCTATACCACGAGGTAGGGAAGCTAGTATTTTAGCTCAGAGGTTACATTTAAAACATGGCCAAGATACAACTCAACCCTAATCCTAGACTGCGCAGACCTAGAGAAATGCGGATAAAACCACCGCACCCAAGACTCATGATAAAACCACATGAGTACCCTAAGGAGTCCACCAAAGGGTTGGCTAGTACTTAAGCTGACCATCCACTCACAAAATAGGCAGAAAAGTCATGCCCCAGCTTGGATATAAACCCACCAAGCCGGGAACACAAAGGCTATTAAGCCGTGAACATACACTCGTCAAAGACTATAATGACCTATCTATGACAATGACTGAAAATACTCACTTAAGACCTCGTCCCAAGTGAATACTTTAGCCAACTTAACAATAAAAAGGGCAAAAAGTCCAAACTTGTAAATACAAATGATCACAAGCTAGCATATGGACGACTACATACAAATATAATCAAATGACAATCCAACATTCCAAACCAACATGGCCAAGGCATTAAAATATAACATTCAATATCAACCATAGTCATCCAAACTTACCCCAAAGACAAATCCCCGACCCAAGTCCCGCGACGGGTCATTGGTCAAATCAGGGCTGACCGGTTTAAACCTAATTTGACCAAACTCATTCGGTCATATTGGCCCAGCTCAGAGTCTTGACTCATTTTGACTCAAATCACACAATTCAACATAATACAATTCATGTGAAAATTATCAACATAAGGAAAAATTATTCCAACTTATAAGCTAACCCATTTCCAACAATTTCTCATAATAATAAAAATTACTAATACACCAAAATATCAACATGTTCAATTGTACAAATGACAAACACAAAGCATCAAACAAAGGCTCAAACACACAACCCGAACAACGGCCAAACCCGGCCACACACATGCCACAAACACGCCACAAACACGCCGCAAACACGCCGCAAACACGCCACCAACACGCCCCACACACGGCCTGTTTTGGGGCTGTTTTGGGCAGCCCTATTATCTCCTTCCTTTTCCATCCAAAACCCGTCTCAACAATGATACAAAACCATTCCAACAACACACAACCATTATCAATTCAATTCAACACTACAAATATATGAAATAACCATAAAACTAATAAACTTAACAACAATAATTCATATGAATAAAACCTAACAAATTACTACTCACATAACATCCAACACATAACAAATGTAACACTATATCGTCGAGTAACTCGGAATAGTTACCTTAAGGTAGAAAAACGAAAGTAACCCTTGAGAAATCCCTAAAAACCGCGACTACCCTTCGTCCTCTACTATATATGAGTCTCCTAAGTCGTCTTCATGATCTTCACCTATTTAAAACAACAAAAACACAACAATTATCACATAAACCGAAATTATACCCAAAAATAAGCTTAAATCGAAATTAGGGAAACTGGAATTAAAACATACTAGGATGTAGATCTTGAAGAGAGGATTCCGAATATATAAATTTTGCGAAAATCGGACTAGAAACGAAGAAGTTATGCTGAAATTACGATTGTAAGTTTTATTTTTATTTTTGATGTTGATAGAACGAAAAAATGAAAATATAAATGAAACCTAAGGGAGAGGGGAAGGCTGGCTGGTTGCCATAAGGATCATGGGTATTGGGTCTATTTTTTTTACTCGGTTTTGGTTCGATTTGACGGGAATTCGAATTATTCGTCAAACGCGATTTCCGACAACGCTAAAGTTTTTAAACACGAGTTTACAAGAAAATTAAGTACCCCAATGCCCTATATCCTAACTCATTTACCCAACGACCGTAAGAAATGGAAAATCCATTTTTACGACTTTTCTTTGAAATACTCTTTTATTAAAGAAAAAGGTTTAAATATAGTTTAAATTACTTTTAAACATTTCCAAACTATCAAAAATAATTATATTACTTCAAAATAAAATAAAATTATATTTTGTCGAATTATTATTATTTCAATTAAATTAATATTAAATTAAAGTTGATTTAAAATATTATTTTTAAAATATAATAACGGTCCAAATTTACGGGGTGTTACAGTCATGCTCCAAGCATACAACTTATCAAGGTATGTGCATATCTTGGCATATATGATTGGCCTAATGGCGGAAACATTAGCAATCATGTGTATCCTCTCTCATCTATCACCATAGATTTTGGATACCTACTCCTTGTCTTTCATCTAGAAATGATTTCCCAAACACTCCGCCACGGAAGGCAATGTCAGTACATCATTCCCAATAACCAATATATCTCCTACATACGAGACATGGGAGATATTCTTGCCTTAGACACAATATGCTTCTTCCAAGTCCTTTATCTAGAAATGATTTCCTAAACACTGCTCCACGGAAGGCAATGTTAGTACATCATTCCTAATGATTGATATGTCTCATACAAGACATGGAAGATATTTTCCTCCCACTAATCTTCATGTCCATACATGATGATTTTTCACTCCCACTAATCCTCATGTCCATACATGATAGATCTAGCTCCCACTTAACTACACGCATAAACATGGCTCATGAATATTCTCTTAGGATCACACATTGATCTAAGTTTTGTATGACAACTTGTCTACTTCTAAATGGCCATTTAGAAAGGCAACTTTTAACAACTCTTTGTCATTTGTCATACATGTACGTGGTGTAGATACAATTTTCTTGGATTTCAAAGATGGTTATATTTTAACTTATATATAATACTTTACAATAAAGCTTTATTCACCTTGGGGAGGTCCAAACCTATCCAAGTGATTTTACTTATATATAATCCATCTTATACAACATGGCTTTTATGTAACTATTTTAAATTTAGAATGATAACCGCCAACTCATATATCATAAGTCTTATCACTTTCAAAAAGTAGATATTTTCACTTATAAGCTTTAGATTATAGTCTTATCACTTTTCAAAAGTAGATAATTTCACTTATAAGCTTTCGACCTTGGATGACTTAAGAACATTTTCTCTTGTCTTTTTATCTTGCCTTTGTTTGTGGCATATTTTCTCCCACTCTATCCTTTAGTAAATATGCCTATTTACATGAAGGATAGTACCATGAGCCACAAACAGTTTTGTTTCTTTAGGTGTAAATGAGAAAATTCGTGTAAGGAAAGCTTCATGAGCTCTATTCATTGTCACAAACAGCTTGTCTTTCAGGTATAAGTGGGGTATAATGCTCTTATTAACTCTTATTAACTTGGAGCGATCTATGGTAGACTTATTTGTTTAGACTTTAGTATTCTAGCTTCTCTATAGACTCACTCTATATAAGCAGAATACTTGGACTCTTATCCATGTCTTGAACAAATTTAGGATTCTTAATCCTTCCATAGCTAGTATGGAGTCTAATTGGCGTATTAAAGATCTTATCTTGGGTTTTATATGGATTGTAAATCTCCAAGTGTGAGTTCGTCAACTCACTTTGATTTATGCAATTGACCTTTCTTATCCAAATAAGTTGTGACGTTTGGTCACAACGCCAAAGTGAGAATCCCATTCTTAACTTTGGTTATTCATAATGATCCAATCATTATATTCCTTTTAAGCTCAATTTAGTCGTTTTAATATATGTTTCATGATACTAACATTGCATGATGAAAAGGTTTAAGAGTATAATATAAATTCCATAGATATAGTGACTTGGGTTGAAAGCCAAGTCACCATCAAAATACAACAATTGTTTAGAGGAATTCAAAATACTTTCCATGTCAAAACATGGAAATGAAATAGTTCAACAAACCAATAATTAAAATGCAATAATAAAATAGAAGACAAATAGCAAAATTTCGCCAAGCCCATCATAGGTCTCCTCTACGTGGTGGCTACCCTAGCGTCCTCGTAGATCCTCCTAGGCTTGCTTTGCCTTGTCCTTCTTCTCATGCCCTAAATGTGATCAAAAAGGGTGGTGAGAATCACAACTCGTATCAAAATACCAAAGTTGAGATGAGTATCAATAACAAAAACTTTGGGAAGAACCATTACCAACTGGAAGAACCTGTCCAGCTTTGATGTCTCCCAAATACTTGGAGCAATTACGCTTCCAATGGCCCGTGTCATTACAATAATGACACTTGTCTTCGGACACGGCTCCCTTCTTGCCTTTGGAAGAGCTATTCATAATAGCTTTCCCTTTGCCTTGATAGGAGTGAATGGGCTTTCTTCCCTTGATCCCTTTGCCTCCACTTTTCTTGAACTTCGTCTTGCTCTTGACATTGATGTTCAAAACATCCTTACTAGAGCTAGCTTGAAAGCCCATGTCACTTTCGGCTTGCACAAGCATCTTGTGCAATTTATGAACCGTGACAGTGGCATTTTGCATGTTGAAATTCACCCTAAAGTTGACAAACCCTTTGATCTTACTTAAGGAGTGAAGTGTGCGGTCAATGATGAGAGGCTCAGGAATCTCTATTCCTTGCTCTTTAAGCACCTCCACGTACTCAATCATTTTGAGCACGTGAGGGCTAACATTATGACCCTCCTTCATATTGCGGTCGAAAAATTGGGACGCGGCTTCGTATTGCAAAATTCTTGGAGCTCGTGAAAACATGGTCATGATCTTACAATAGATTTCATATGCGGTAGCCATCTTTATGGCATTACGTTGAAGCTCGCTATCCAACGAAAAGATCAAGAAATTCTTGATCGCCGCCGACTCCTTGTGGTAGGCCTCATAGGCCTCCTTAGTGGCTTTCGATGACCTCGCATTTGGAGTGGGAGGGGCCGCGTCGGTTAGGTAACTTAGCATACCGTCACCTTCAGCGGCTAAGCGTAGTTACCCATTCCAATCCGTGTAGTTTGAACCATTCTTGTACTGGTTCTTGAGCTTAAGAATGTATGGATGAACTTCCTAGTTCCAAGTATAGGAACTCTCCTTGGTGATGCACCTAGACTATCCTTAATCTCTTGAATGTTGCTTTACTAGAAAAACAAACAAGATCCCTTTAATAACAAGTATGAAACTCGAAATATCTACCTTAGAAATGTCGAGTTCAATCCACAAAATACTACTTCTATGAAACTTCTACAGTTTCTAAGTATTTAGTGATTTCTAGTGAGTTGTTGTGTGTATAATATGAGATATGATTAAGTTAGATCATAAGAGGAAAACATCCTCTTATTTGAACAAAAGCAACCGGCAAAGCATGTGAGCAAAGAGCATGCTCATTACTTTTTGTCTTTTCAAAACAATAGGGTGGCTATAGGTGTTTAGGCTACTAATGATTATGCTTAGTCTTGATTAGAACAACATTAAAGCCTAAACACTACCCTACACTCAAGCATGCCGGTTTTGGGCACTTCAAATGGACTCCATATTATATTTGTGATTTTTTCATTTGTCACACATGTGACAAGTGACATGTGACATGTTATCTCATAATATAATTATGTATTTAACTAATTAAATACAATTTCATGTCAAATAAATTAAACTTAACAATTTAAGTAATAATTTATGATCACATATATAAAAAATGGGTCATCTCATATTTGGCTGATATGATCCACAAGTGTTTCATAAAAATTAAGCATCCTAATATAACAATTATATTATTGAATCTTATTTAATCATATTACAATAAGATATTTTTCTCACTCGTAAACTCGTTCTGTTTATGAGATTAATTAATCTGTATCGTTTATACAATTAATTAATATTCTTGATTAGGGAATCGTCCTTTTGGTGTGACCTCAAGGGATCAACTGATCACCACCGTCGTACGACAGTAATGTCAAACTCTAGTAAGCCAATCATTACCGATTAATGTGGATCAGTTGACTATAATGTTTATCATCACTTTGTATTCTCGTTAATGAGATTTAAATAAGTAATCGCACTATTGTTGAGAACACTCACTCCAACAAAGTTAACTATCGAGCCTACATCTAGTGAGGATACTCCCATATCCTTACCATGCGGACAGATTATCTCATGTTCTACTCTTTACCCTAATGTCCCTATCTGTATCGCGGGAACCATCTTACCTGCTAATCTCTTTAGTTTTCCTCTAGGAGAGTTTGATGTAATCCTAGCTATAGATTGGTTAGCGTTGTACCACGCTAGATTCGAGTGTAGATGTAACACCCACAAATGTACCCTATTTTTTATAGTAAAAATATTTTACGGATACTTTTCACCGAAATTTAGTTTTAGTCGTAAATTAAATTTCCCGTGTCGAATTTAGAATTTCCGAGTTCATATTTGGATTTTGCGAGAGATTTCAAGAGAATCCCGTATTAAGACGTCTTTGACTTTTCTTGACTTTTTCCACTTACTCTTCATATACTCCCTCATAACCTAATTTCCCTCACAACTCAACATCTTCTTCTTCCTCACCAAGAAACCCCAAATCCCTAGCCTCCATTTTCGATCAACCTCAAAATTGTCACTACTCCTTCGTTACTCGCTTAAATTCACTAAGGTTCGTCTTATTCCTTCCTTCTCATCTTCCTCTATCCGTATTGGTAATAAAATTACTGTCTTTCTCGCTTTTCAATTAATCCGTCTTTCTCAAAGGTGAATTATATTCATCTTTTGTCGTCTTTGTTTAGGTGGAGACTTTCTAGACCCCGACAAAGATTACTATCCAGTGGAGGAAGGCTTAGAAATCGTTTAAAGACGCATAAAGGTAACGGTGAAGGGTTACTCGATATCATTTACGTGTTTTACGTGTTTTCTATGCTAGGAATCGTATTTAGAATATGATTAGTAAGCTTAGAAATTGTGTTGATGATGATACTTGTTGTTTGTTGAGAATTGATATGAGAATGGATGATTTATGTTAATAATCGATAATTGTTAAATGTTGATCCTTAGTAAAAATGGCAATTTTCGTGTGATGTAGACCCCAGCCGGCCGACAGGCATCCGGTCAGCCTACCGGCTGGGGCAGTGGCTGTATATTTTGTGTGTTACGTGATATTTGATGCATAAAGTTGATCTCAGCCGGCCGACCGGCAGCCGGTCAGCCGACCGGCTGACACACCCCTCTATTTGACCTTGGTTTTTCATATACCCTTGGTCCCAGCCGGGTAGCCGGCAGCCGGTCCCCTTGACCGGCTGGGACACACTGATATTTCAAGTTGGTTTTTCGTATGTTGATTGGCACCAGCCGGTTGGCCGGCAGCCGGTCCACCTGACCGGCTAGCACCTGCTGGAAGTTCCTTTGTATTTCTTGTTTACGATTTCATTTATAATATTTTCGATCGTTCATTTAACGTATAAATTTACGTAATGGCTTATAATATTAATGTTTCAAATATATGATATTCCATTCGCTTGTATCACATGTTTTGTGACGGTTTTTGGTATGTCCCACCTTGAGTCAGTTTTTACAAACGTTACGGTTTGAGCACTATTTTGTTATGTGCTTTGTGCTCTCATTCCCTTGGCTACCTCCACGTTCGTAAGGCTAGAATGTCGAAACGGGGATGTATCCTACTGCTTAATTGCATGTTTTAGTGGGCATACGACGACGTTGTTGGGAGGCGAACGCTTTGCGTTGATCGACCCGACCGTCAAATGTTGTGTACTTCCGAGGTGGTGTTATTTGCATGTAGCGTACCACTTGTTATGAGGCTTGTGCTCTTTTCCGCCTCTTTCGTGAATTATCGACCGAATTTGGGGTACTCGGCGTCTATGATTGACCGAGTCTTGGATGCGAAATGTCATCGCATGTCGAATCGGAAAATGTGATTCCGAGAATCTGGCCAGGTTTAGATTAGAACCCGGGATTTTTTATCGTCGTTCTACCAGGAGTAAATTAGTCCTACTGATACGAAATGATTGAATCGTGTATGGTTCATGAAATGCTATCTCGTGGATCCTGTTAATATCCTTGCCATTAACCGGTGCTAGTGCGTTTCATTTACCGTGAGAGATGTCGTCATTGTGTCGGTGTGTTTGGATGGATGATTACATGAATGATTATATGATTGATCATTGAATGACTTGGCATGGTTTGTTTGTCAAGTCTCAATCTTATCAAACTTATACTGCTAACGTTGAGATGTAAGCCCTAGTGAGCGTATTTGGTTGCCTAAGAGTGTCTTCCCCGAGTCTATCTATTGCATGATGGTTACGGATTGTACTTCATATGCTCTTATCATTATATCTTGAATTGTCTATCTATTCTTATCGTATTTCACATGTATATCTATATATGCATGCTTCTACTTTGGTATTTCCTTTTATGTACGTTTAATGTGATATGGCTGGGAGAACCCGGAGTTACTCCCCACTGACTGTGGCGTTCATGTTTTTCATGGATGAACAGGTTGCTTGATTGAATGGCTTTTTGCTTGTGGTATTTTGGGTTCGGGTGTGAGCTAGCGGGCGTTGGCCTGGATGAATCACCTCTAGACGTTATTTTAGCTAGTTGCTAATCATTTTGACATTGTTAACCTTTTGAGAGACTACGTCTCTTGTTGTAGTATATTTCGTACTTTGGTTTGTAATATTTGACACTCCTCGTATACTTCTTCTTGCATGTATAAAAGTTTTAAAAACATCGTATTTTCCGCTATTTAATTCACATGATTGTTATGTTTTATTTCCGCATTCGCGAGGGTTGTCACAGTTGGTATCAGAGCTTTATCGCTCCCTACGCACACACGTGAACCCTAAACTTAAATTACTTGACCTTGAAATAATAAATGAGAGATGGGTAGACTTAAGGACCTAAGGTGGTAGTCTTTGGTGTACTTGATGTTTGTTAGGTTCTAACTGGTTTGTTGATTGTGTTGAGTGATGTTATGTTTGTTTGTATCTACCGTCTTAAGGTGGATCATTGTGTTACCTAGAAGAAGTATCCTCTACCGAAGATTTGAAGATTTACAAGCCTAATTGAAGTTTATTTCTTCCTCATCTATGAATTCTCTCGTCCTTATTGTATTATGCTCTCTTCCTTCTATTTAGGTGCTTCTTTCTCTTCCATTTTGTTTGCCTCTTGGAAATTTCTCTTGATAGTTTCCTCCATCTTACCATTTGGGTATCC
>JAIUZE010014218.1:0-42002 GCA_022085475.1 Heliosperma pusillum | reverse complement strand
GCTTTACCAAAAATCATTTCGTTAAAAGTGAAAATACAACTATTATCCTTTATTACAAATGAAAAACCGTCCTTATCGAGTACGGAAACAGAAATAATATTTTTAGATAAACTGGGTACATAGTAACAGTTATTTAAAAATAACTCAAATCCACTCGGGAGTTGGATTACATATGTTCCCACTGAAACGGCAGCTACTCTTGCTCCATTCCCCACTCGCATGTCCACATCACCCCTTGCGAGAGTTGTGATGTTTCTTAGGCCCTGCAAATGATTGCACAGATGAGAACCACAACCAGTATCTAATACCCAAGTTCCGAAACTTGCATGGTTAATCTCAATCATATGAATAAAAGAAGTCCAATAACCAACAGGGAGACGGCGGCCTGCTGTTAATGTCCCTCACCACGGTACCACGGCAGTTTCCCTCCCAATGCCCAAGCTTGTGGCAATGGTGGCACTCCACGTTACTCACTTCATCGCTCTTGTCTTGCCTTGTGAGCTACCGCTAGTCTCACCAGGCCCACTCTTGCCTTGCCTGGCCTTTTGAATTTCGGCTTCCCTACAGCTAGGTTGGCCTGAGCCTTGCCCTTACCTTTGCCCTTGTTTGCAACCATGAGAACGTCCTGTTTCAGACTCCCACTCAATTTCAGATCACTCTCGGTCTGTACGAGAAGTGAGTGGAGCTGATGAAGACTCTTCTTCATATCATTCATATAGTAATTTGCCCTGAAAAGGGCAAAACCATCATGAAGTAAATGAAGAACGCGGTCAATGACGATCTTCTCATCGATTTTGCAACCAAGTGCCTCCAGTTTCTCGACATTCTCAATCATATCAAGAATGTGTGGGCTAACCGCTTGGCCCTTCTGAGTTTCGCCTAAAGAAGCGACAGGTATGCTCATAGCTAACGATCCTCGGAGCTTTCGAGAACTCGTTAGAGAGCGTGGTGAAAATCTTATTCGCACCATGGGCAATGAATCGCCTTTGCAAATTTGATTCCATTGAAAAGATGAGTACGGTCTTTATCGCACCCGCCTCCATCATGAAATCACTATAAGCAAGTGATTCATTGGCTCCTGCATTGGGGCCTGGGTTGGGCGGTAGTGTCTCAGTCAAGTACTTGAGCTTACCGTCAGCAATGGCAGCATTCAGTAATGCCGCCTCCCAGTCCGCAAATTTGGACCCGTTATTCTTCAGTCGCGTTGACTGATTCATATTGTCCATGAAAATCTTAAGCCAGGACACACGTCCGAGTGTGGCACTTGGCATTGGGTCATCAGTATGGCCAGCCATTTGTTATTAGTAGTTATATCTGTATATAACGAATTCAAAAACTGTGAAAGAAAAATTAAATATGATAAGTATTCATCGTTTTAAATTTAAGTCTAATGCAAAAACTGTTTAATGCGATGACTCGTGCATTTATACAATTGACCTCCCTCAAGAATTATATAAATGATCGCAAGACTCAATTTCTTTAAATTGATAAGCCAACCTCTTGGCTAATTCTACTTTTAGATATCCTGGTCGATAAATTTCTGTAAATTCTATCTTTAGTCCATCATAATCACGAGATATTACTCGTACTATAATGTTGAGATAAAAATAGGTCAACACTCACTACTTACCCAACGTAGAAGGGGTCATATTATGACTTCCGACGAAGAAGGGGTTCATAGTAGTTTTCCCTATAAAGACTAGTCTCAATTTTAGTTATAGGGGAAGGTCCCATCATCTTAACTTTAATTTATTTTAAGTGAACGAATGTCTAGCAACTCGAGAATGATTTAAACTAAGGTGATGGCCCTAAAAGCGAGTGACATCTCTATGTCCATGATTAAATATTCAAACTATATGAATCATTTTTCATGCATTTTAGGTGGTTTGGTTTAGGCGGAATATGATGCAATTATCTATCATGTGAAAGAGAACGAAAGCGAGAAAAGACGTAAACTATTACAATGGTCCTAGTGTGGCCTATCTACCAAAATGAATAGTAAATACAAGTTTGGAATCCTTCCTTATGGACCCGAGAAGCTTGACTTGATGTTCCATCTTGGTCCATGTAGCGGGAGTGAGCATCCGATATCCGTCTCTAGTCTTCTTAAAATTACATTTCAAAAATTACAAAAGTAAACGTATTTACATTCTAATTCCCAAAACATAATTAAAAGGATAAAAAGATACGAGATCTCAAAAATACATCCAAACCATGTTTCCATCATTACGAAAACATGATTAACTAAGGCCACACTAGGTATTACATTTTAAACCAATTGCAAAAATACGTAAATAAAATCATTCATTCATTCAAACAACATAAGTAAAATGCATCAACTAAATAAATTATTCATTCAAGACATAATTTCGTAATTATGTAGAGTAATTTATCCAAACCACCTTTTAAACTGATTTAAATTATGTGATTATTCCGTAATAAGTCACAAAATTTATCAAACAAATCCAACTTTAACATAATTTTAAACCGCTTTAAAATAATTAGGTATCATATAATTGTGAACCGATTCACAACAAACGAAAAAAAATGTATATTATTTTTTTCGATACGGGTACTGTTCACAGCCAGGAAAAACAATTTTTTTTTTTCCGGTACGGGTACTGTTCACAGTCAGGAAAAACAAAAAAAAATTTTTTTTTTTTCGGTACGGGTACTGTTCACAGCAGCAAATTTTTTTTTTTTTTTCGTTTCGTTTTTTTTGTCCGGTACAATTTACACAAAAAAAAAACTTTGATGAACAGAAATCGTTTATGGTTGCTATTAGAACAAGATTAGCATATTAATTAATGAAACAAGATCAATCGTATATGCTAAAAACTATATAGCAAAAAAACAAATTTTAATCTCAACAACAAAACGAATCCATTTACGTTTTAATTTAATCTTTATTAAATCAAACATCTACAAATTTTTCATGTGATTATTCTAACCGATTAAAATACCAATATGAAAAATCAAATGGAACAAGAACAACCAAAATCGAAGGCGAAAAAATGAAACCACACGGCACACACAAAAAAACAGTCCGTGTAAATTTTTTTTTCGACGCAAAACAAGATGCAAAATCCATAATATGAAATTCATAAAATATAATTTTGTAGCCTTATGCTCTGATACCACTTGTGGGAAAATATCCGTATATTTCACCTCTAAATTTCAGGATTATAACAAAATTATAAGATACGAACTAACGAGTCATATATGAAAATAACAATATAAATAAGAGATAAAAATCAACCTTTGGTCCTTGCAAATTGGCTTAAGAACAATATCAAAAGTATGATATCTCCTACTAGTTGCACCCAAAATGCTCCTTGATATGCCTTACTCGTGCTAGAACGATTATACAAAATTACCGCTAATTTTATGTGAGGTTTGATGATAGATCTAGAGAGAAAAATTGAGAGAAAATCACCCTAGTCTTTTGTATTTGTACCGTCACTTTTTTTTTTTTTTCAAAACCCTAGGTATTTTTCTTTTTATTCTCCCCTAATCATACTAGCTAGGTTTTTCTAAAATAAGAAATTGCAATTAGGATCCTTTCCAAACCGATTTGGACCGAGTAAATGTATCCATTTATTGCTTCATATTTTTCGGTCACACCTAGTAAATAACATCCACTGTATTATTATAATTATCGTCACTAATATCGTCATCTTGTTAATAGGTCCACTCAACCTTTTGTAATCGATTTATTATTACATGTCTGACAATATTTACAGTAATTATTACGAGTAATACATTTGCTTAATTAAATATAACGGTTTATATTTAATCACGAATTAACTGATTAGTTCATTTAAGCTAACATTATTTACAATAATTAAATATAACAGTTTATATTCAATTTACGAATTAACAGTTTAATCCGTCTATCATCATCATTTTTTACTAACCTTTTAGTCAAATACATCGACTAACCTTTTAGTCGTATAAGGCATCAATATGACTATATTATTCATATAATCACATCTCTCAGACACATCCTATAGGTGTGACTTATAGGGACCAGTTGATCACCGCCATAATAAAATGACAATAACGTCAAACTTCTAGCGAGCCAACCGTTATTGATAAACGTTAATCAACTGATTATTATACAAAGTATACCCTATGAACCTACAGAGATTTATTTATGTTATTGCACTAACTGTGGAGGACACTGGCTCCAACATTTTCTAGGTTTTCTAAAGGAAAATTTATGAGATTTTGAGTGATTTGAGTTGATTTGGAAGTGTTTCAAAGTAGAATGAAGGTTAGAATGAAGAATTTGATTGATTGTGATGAAGTTTTGTGACGATTTGGTGAAGAAATGTGAAGATTTGAGGGATAGGGTTGATTTTTGGGGTTTTGTTTTCGTGAAAGATAAAAATAAGAGTGTTGAAAAACTCGTGCTTGTGAGGCTATGAAGAGGCTGATATCAGGCCTCGACGCTGGCAGCGTCCTGTGACGCTGGCAACGCAATCCTCTTCCGGATTTCTTTAATTTTGCACTTAGCCAAATTTTGGCCAAGTCTTCCAAACACCACTAGACTTCGATTTTCACTCCATTGACCCTTAATAACCTTCAATATCAAAATTTCACAGAGTCTCGCACTTTTTACCCGTGGCACGCATGCCGAGGCGGCCGAAAACTTGCAAAATCTTCACAAAGTTGTTAGTAACTTCAAAAATTTTGATTGATGCAAATTCTAATTACTTAAAAACAACTCAAATATTAAAAATTCACAATGAAACTTAAATGAAATATTCACAAGAATAGAATATTTACAAGGTTTGCCGTTTATTTAGAGTCGATGGCTCGACTTAGTGGATCCAAGATTTTTAATCTTCATACACGGGGTCTTCAAGTAAGACCTCTTCTTCCCCCTCCCGGTCACATCCCTTGAAATAATGCTTGAGACGGTGACAATTCACCATGATTAGTTTTCCGTCCCCGGGCCCTTCCACCTCAATTGCTCCATGACTAAACACCTTCTTGACAGTGTAAGGTCCAAACCATCTAGACCTCAACTTACCCGGGAAGAGTTTGAAACGATTTTGGAAAACAAGAACTTGATCCCCTTCTTTGAAAACCCGACGGTTTATCATACTGTCGTGCCATTTCCTTGTTTTCTCCTTGTAAATTGAGGAGTTCTCATATGCATCATGGCGAATTTCCTCAAGTTCTTGCAATTGTAGCTTCCGGTGCATACCGCTCTCATCATGGTTTTGGTTGAAGGATTTGATAGCCCAATAGGCTTTGTGCTCAACCTCCACGGGGAGGTGGCAAGCCTTGCCATATATGAGACGGAACGGTGACATGCCTATGGGGGTCTTAAATGCAGTTCTATATGCCCACAAAGTATCGACTAGCCTCTTACTCCAATCCTTCATATCCGGATTCATCGTCTTTTCAAGGATCCCTTTAATCTCACGGGTAAAGAGCTCGAATTGGCCGTTTGTTTGTGGCTGATAGGCCGTAGAAATCTTATGGTTCACCCCATAATTTTTGAGAACGCTTCCAATAACCTTATTGCAAAAATGAGTACCTCTATCACTAATTATGGCCCTTGGGAAACCAAAGCGGGTAAATATGTTCTCTTGGATGAAGGTTACTACCACTCTTGCATCATCGGTGCGGGTGATAATTGCTTCCACCCATTTGGACACATAATCCACCGCCAAAAGGATTTATAAGTACCCACAAGAGTTAGGAAAGGGGTCCATAAATTCGATTCCCCAAACATCAAAGACCTCACAATAGAGGAGGGGTTGTTGTGGCATCTCGTTCCTTCTTGTCAAGTTCCCCATCCTTTGGCATCGATCACAAGTCTTCACAAATTTATGAGCATCCTTGAAAAGGCTTGGCCAAAAGAAACCGCATTCAAGCACTTTCCATGCGGTTCTTTGTGGCCCATAGTGTCCTCCACATGCATAGTCATGACAATGATGTAGGATGGATGGAATCACACTCTCGGGCACGCATCTTCTTATAATTTGATCTTGGCAAAATTTACACAAGTTTGGGTCATCCCATATGTAGTACTTTGCAATGGACCTTACCTTGCTCATTTGATGAAAAGAAAAATGGCTTGGAAACCGCTTTGTTACCAAATAATTGGCCATCGTAGCATACCATGGCTCCTCCAGTTGGATAGCATATAGGGACTCATGAGGGAGACCTCCTTCAACCTCATCAAGAGGGCATAATGGTCTTCCTTCAAGATTTAGCCGGCTTAGATGATCCGCCACCACATTCTTCACCCCTTTCTTGTTCTTGATCTCTACATCGAATTCACTTAGGAGAAGAATCCACCTCAACAACCTTGGTTTTGCATCCTTCTTTGCTACAAGATATTTAATGGCAGCATGATCGGTGTAGATGATCAACTTTGTGCCCAAGATGTACGATCAAAATTTCTCTAGGGCATATATCACACCAAGGAACTCCTTCTCCGTTGTAGAGTAGTTCTTTTGGGCGTCATTCAAGAGTGTAGATGCATATTGAATCTCATGGGGTCCCTTGTCACTCTTTTGACCCAAAACAACTCCCAATGCGTAGTCACTTGCATCGGTCATGATTTCAAATGGAAGGTCCCATTGAGATGCTTGAATAATTGGTGCGGTGACCAATCTCTCCTTCAAATCATCAAAAGCTTTCCAACAAGAGGTATCAAAGACAAACTCCGCTTCTTTGTGCAAAAGCTTACATAGGGGGTTAGCAATCTTTGAAAAGTCTTTAATAAATATCCGGTAGAAACCGACATGTCCTAGAAATGATCTAATGTCTCGGGTGTTGGATGGATAAGGTAAGATTTTGATAATATCAACCTTAGCCTTATCCACCTCAACCCCCCTTTCCGACACTACATGTCCTAGAACGATGCCACTAGTCACCATGAAATGGCATTTATCGGAGTTTAAGATGAGATGGGACTCTTGGCATCGCTCTAAGACAAGGGCAAGGTGTTTTAGACATGCATCATATGAGTCCCCATGGACGGTGAAATCGTCCATGAATACTTCTATGATCTTTTCTACAAAGTCGGAGAATATACTCAACATGCACCGTTGGAAGGTTCCCGGTGACTTACATAGACCAAATGGCATTCGGCGATATGCAAATGTACCGAACGGACATGTGAATGTGGTCTTGACTTGGTCCTCGGGTGCGATTAGGATTTGAAAATATGCCGTGTACCCGTCAAGGAAACAATAGAAAGCTTTTCCCGCTAGTCTTTCTAACATTTGATCAATAAATGGTAGCGAGAAATGATCTTTCAAAGTAACCGCATTCAAGCGGCGGAAGTCAATACACACCCTACAACCGGTTTGTGGTAGGGTGGAGACCAAGTCTCCTTGTACGTTCTTGACTACCGTCACTCCTCCCTTTTTGGACACGACTTGACTTGGGCTAATCCAACGGGAGTCGGAAATAGGGAAGATGATGCCCATTTGTAAAAGTTTAATTACCTCCTCTTGCACTAACTCTGCCATTGGTGGATTGAGCCTCCTTTGGGGTTGTCAGACCGGTTTGGCATCTACTTCAAGTCTGATCTTGAACATGCAAGTCACCGGGCTTATTCCCTTGAGGTCCGCTATGCTCCACCCAAATGTATCTCTATGTTTGTGAAGCAATGCTACCAATTTGTTCTCTTGTTCCTCGTTGAGTGTGCTTGAGATGATAAGAGGTAGGGTGTGGTTGTCCACTAAGAAGATATACTTTAGATGACTTGGAAGAATCTTCAACTCGACATTCGGGGGCTTCAAAATTGAGGGAAGGGGCTTGTGAAGGGGTATGTTCAAAGCAAAGAGCTCGGATAGGTTCTCCAGACCAAAACGCTACCAGCGCAGGGGGACGCTGGCGGCGTCGTGGGGTGCTGCCAGCGTTTTCCACTGAAGTCCTCTATTTTCAGCACCTCGATGATGTTGAGTTCTTCATAAGTGTCTAGTGGCTCTTCTTTTTCCAAGTCCTTGAGATGTTCCTGCACATCAACCGACAACAAAAACCGCAAACCCTCTTCTTCCACGTTGTTAGTTAGGGCCCCTTCAAGTGGGTCCCTATCACATAACTTGTACATTTGATGTACCAAAGGCTCAAAAATGTCTAAGAAAAAACAAGATTGAACATCACTAGGGTGTCTCATAGAGTTATAGATATTATAGGTTTATCTCTTTCCCTCGAACTCCATTGTCAAACATCCGTTTGACACATCAATCTTGGTCATAGAGGTTTTCATGAATGGCATACTAAGGAGAAGGGGAGAGGCACTTGAACTAGACTCCATGTCTAAAACATAGAAGTCCACCGGGAAGACAAGGTTATCTACCTCTACTAGTACATCTTTATCAAGCCTTTGGGATAGACATTAGACCTATTGGCTAATTGAATAACCACCCCGGTCTTATACAAAGGTCCTAAGCCTAGGGTCTCATAGATGAATAGGGGCATGACGTTAATAGAGGCTCCAAGGTCTAACATGTCACATTTGAAACTTTGCCCTCCAATGGTGCAAGGGATGGTGAACATGCCTGGGTCTCCACATTTCTTTCGTAATTTTTGCTTGAAAATTGCGGAAACATGCTCACTCACCCTAACCCTATGGGTTCCTTTCTTAGGATTTATCTTAGGTGTACAAATTTCTTTCAAGAACTTTGCATACCTAGGGACACTATTGAACAAATTAAGAAGACGAATGTTTACCTCACACTTTCGGAAAGTTTCATACAAGTCGGTCTCCTTGTCATACTTCCTTGTGCTTATCAAAGCACTAGGAAATGGGACTTCTGATATGTATTCCTCTACCACATCATCATCAATAATGTCTTTACCCATCTTTGAAGTGTGTCCCTTGGGGTCCTTGCTTGTGGATGTCCCTTCCCCATTCCTTGATAGCTCTACATGACCAATTACTAACTCTCCTTGGTCTTCAATTTCCAAGGTCTCCATCTTAAGGTTTTTCATCTTTTCCTTGCCTTTTCCAAGGGGGTGTACCTCCATCTCCTTGCCTCCCCTTAAGGTCATGACACTAGCATTCTCCCTAGGTGGTGGGATGGTTTGAGATGGGAATCTTGTGGAGCTTGAGGCTTGAGATTTTGACATATTGGAGGCTATTTGGGATAGTTGGGTTTCCAAGTTGCTTACCCTAAGGTTGTTTGCCTCCCTATACTTCCTTGCCTCTTCTCTATCTCACCTTACCTCCTCCCTATCTTTCTCTTGATTGGCAAGGAGTGTTTGAAAAATATCACTCAAGTTCCCTTGAGAAGAAGAATGTCCTTGAATGGGGCCTTGGTTCGATTGTCTTTGAGCATTGTTTTGAGATTGAGAGTTGCTTGGGAAATTTGAATTGTTGGGCCTTTGATTGTTGTAAATTCTTTGTGGGTTTTGTTGGAAATTGAAGTTCCGGTTTTGGGTGGATTTTGGGCTCTCAAATGATTGAATTGACCGTTTTCAAAGCTTTTCGACTTATCCCATCCCCATCCCAAAAGGTCGCGGTTCCCCGCTTGGTTGTACACTCCCCCTCCACTTGGGTTCCTTAAATTGTAATTCCCATACCCCATTGCATTAACACTTCCCATAGTTGCTCCTTGCTCAATCATGATGTAGCATGTGTTGGTGGCATGGTCACCCCCACTAAATGAGCATTCAATTGGTTCGGGGTGTTGAGAGAATGAGTTACCTTTGTTAACAACCAAGTTTGACATCATACTTTTAAGTTCACCCATTTCTTGCATGATCATGTGGTTTTGAGATTCATAAGGATTCTCCATGGAGGATACATTCCTAGAGCCCCCTCCCCTTTCACTCTTTCTTCCATAGCTTCTTGTGTTCATTGCCAATTGTTCGATAATATTGTTGGCCTCGACCACATTAAGGGTGTCAATTCCACCTCCGGTGGCGGCAATGATCATTATTTGGTCATTTTGGCACAACCCCTCATTGAAAGCCGTTAACAAATCATCTCCCGACATGCCATGTTATGGGCATCTTGCCACAAGACTCTTGAAACGCTCCTAATAATCATAAAGGGTCTCTCCCATTTCTAGTTCAATAGTAGTAATAAGTTTCTTGGAGTGATTATGTCTTGAATCCGGATAATACTTTTCAATAAACTTTTTCTTCAAGCCCGCCCACGTGGTAACGGAGTGAGTTGGGAGGCAAAAGAGCCATTCTTTCGCGGCATCTTGAAGAGAAAAAGGGAATGCCCTTAACTTGAATGGATCCTCGGTCACCCCTTGGGGAATAGCACCTTGGCAAATCATATGAAACTCGGCCAAGTGTCTATTAGGGTCGTTCCCCACCATGCCATGCCATGGAAGTTAGGTAAGTTGTGGACGAAGAAACCTTTGAGCTCAAAGTTCACATCCCCCATGGGAGGATATGCAATACATAGGGGTTGCTCCTCATAATTCCTTGCCCGAATCTCACCGATTGTCCTATTATCCTCCGCCATATTAGGTGGGTAAAGTATGTTCAATGGAGATGGTATCCTAGGTGGTGACTCAAACTCTTCTTCCGGTTGTTCTTGAAAAATATTATTTTCCACTTCCTCTTCACTAGGTTCCCTCCAAAAAGGTCTCCTATAAAGGAGATTTTAAAATAACCAATTTGATATGCTACTTGAAGATGGATCAATATCTTGGTCACCAATTCCCTCTTGTGACCTAGACATAAACTCTAGAACAACTCAACAACACAAATTAGTAACTTCAATAAGGTTGGCTAAGGAAAAAAGAGTAGCAACCCAAGAGCATATCACACAAAGTAACTAATAAGCTAAAAATTTTGAAAAACAATCTAAACAAGTTATGACACTAACAAGAGTTTCAATTTAATTTTTAGCTATATTGCCTTCCCCGGCAACGGCGCCAAATTTGACGAGCTTATTTCACGTGTCGTTAATTCCGCTAATTAGGTATGGTCAAATAACAATTTATATCTCCTAAACAAACACAAACTATCTTAAATAAAGGTAGTAAATCGTAAGAATAGGGTCGAACCCAAGAGAAGGCGGGATTAACTAAATTAACTAATCTAGACTCTTGCTAAAAACCAATTAACAAAACTAATTACTAACTAATTACTCTAATCACTAATTAAGACACCAATTAAGACACAAACTTAAATTAATTACAAACTATTATATTAACAATGACAAAAACATGTAGGATAACACATATGGAGAAAGTTTGATATGAGAAATTAATTCTAAAATAACCAACAAGTACTTAAGATTTAAAAATTCAAATATAAAGAAACTAATTAGTGTAATTTTCCCAAGTTCCCAACAATTAACAAAGTAAAAACTCTTCCTTTCCTCTCTTCTCTAGTTATATAATACAAGTTTCTAAGAAATTAGTCAACAAGGAATAACTCTACCAAGGATGACCCTTTACAACCCAATTAACACCCACTAAAACATGAGCCCAAATCAAAGATGCAAGCTTTTTGAACAAAACTAAAGAAAGAAGCTAGAATCATGTAATAAAACACTAAACCATGTTCTAACCACACAATAAACCAAATTCCACTCAAAAGATTCCAACTTTAAACCAAAGTTGCAATCTTTCAAGGTTGCTTCAACAATATCAAGACAAATTAACCAAAATTATCTAGACAAAGCACTATTTAAACAAACAATTTGCTAAGATGGTTAGTCTCAACAATAATTCATTCAACAATGGAAAATAAACATGAGAAAATGGTATCTACTAAATAAGAAGAGGTTCAAAGAGTCTTACAATGCTAAAAGAGGAAAACTTGTTCCAATTACACTAACAAAATAGAAGATTAGTTACCCATAATCAAGAATTACAACCCAAATAATAAGGTTCAACTCAAAGTTACAAGCCAAAATGAAGAACCAAAAATGAGAGAATTCCAATGTGATTTGTGCATTGTTGTTGGATGTTATAGAAATGCATGGAATCGTCTCTCTCTCTCTAAAATCTGGTTCTTTTATACCCTTGGTTCCAAAACCTAGGGCCTTCTAGAAATGGGCCTCAAAATGACAAGACCTAAAATGAAGAAACACGTGTCCCAGGCAAGGACGCTGGCAGCGCCCACGGACAATGGCAGTGTCGTGGGACGCCGGCAGCGTTCTGGTGACGCTGGCACCGTTTTAATCTGCCAGTTTTTACTCTTGGTTGCTCGCCTTGACTTTCGTTGACCCCTTTGAATGCTAGTCTTGCCTTGACTTCCATTAACCCTTAGGACTTGCTTTTCTTGCATTGATAATTTGCTCCTAGCCCACTCCATTTTTCGCGTTTGGTCTCGGGTCTCGGGTTTGACTTTGACTTTAGTTGACTTTTGGGCTTGACTCTAAAATTTGACTTAAAAATACCAAATAACAACATAATTACAAGGACTAAGGTTAGCATAAAACGACACATTGTTCGCCATTTTCTATACAACCGGTAGGGAAAAGCTCTACAAGGATCTTAAGAAGACCTTTTAATGGCCAGTGTTGAAGAAGGAGGTTCCAGAGTTTGTGACTAGGTGCTTGACTTGTCAAAAGGTGAAGATTGAGCATAGGAGACCTTAAAAGAAAGTGCAACCGTTTAACGTGCTGGAGTGGAAATTAGAGTCTATATGCATGGAATTCATTGAGGTCTTACCAAGGACTTCAAGAGGGAATAATATGATTTGGGTCATTGTTGATCTCTTGACAAAATCGGCTCATTTTGTTCAAATAAAGTATACTTGGGATAAAATGGAGTTGAATAATGTGTGTCGTCGTCATATCTTGAAGCTTCATGGCGTGCCTAAAGATATTGTATCGGATCGTGATGCGATATTCATTTCGAAATTTTGGCATGAACTTCAAGACTCATTGGGAACGTAGTTGCGTATGAGTATGACATTTCATCCGGCATCCGATGGACAAACGGAAAGGACCATTCAAACACTGAAGATTTACTTCTTGCTTGTGCATTCGAATTCGGTGCCTCTTGGAAATATCATCTAGAATTGATGGAGTTCTCCTACAATAATAGTTTCCACGCAAGTATAGGCATGAGGCCTTTTTGAAGCCTTCTGTGGCAAAATGTGCGGAAGTCCTATTCGTTGGGATGATAGTTCCGAGAAAGTGGAGTTGGGGCCGGAGATGATTCGTGAAGTGGTGGAAAAAGTGAATTTTATTTGACTCAAGAAGAAGGTGGCGTAAGACCCAAAAAAATGTTATGCCGATCTTCGACGTCCTGATATCGAGTTTGAGGTTGGTGATAAGGTGTTTTTGAAGGTCTCCTATATTAGAGGTGTGATGAGGATCGATAAAAGGGAAAATTTAAGGCCTAAGTACTTTGGTCCTTTTGAGAAGCTAGCGCGTGTTTGAGAGGTGGCGTATCATTTGGATCTTCCGTTAGCATTGACGAAGGTGCATAATGTTTTCCATGTGTCCCAACTAAGGAAATACGTGACTGATCCTTCTCACGTTTTCGGAAACTGATTCCATCGAGGTGAACGAAGCCCTTACTTATGAAGAAATGCGTAAGATCTGAGGTGCCGAGATTTGATTGATGAAGGTATTATGTTCCAACCATAACGTTGAGGAAGCTACTTGGGAAGTAGAAGATGCTATGAGGGAGAGGTATCCTCATATTTTTGAGTAACCTTTGTTTTAATGCAACAGTGCGATATGGTTGCTTGCATTGTATTAATCTTTCGTTGCCTTAATTCTTTTATTGTTCCATTTCGATTCGTAGTTCGTATCTATTCTGTTCTCGATCGTTGGGTTTGTGTTTTGCGGTGTACATATTGGAAGTTGGATGTGGCGATCTTTTGGAAAGCAATTTTGTGTGGTTTGTATGTGTTTGTGAACTTCGAAGACAAAGTTCTTTTTAAGGGGGAGATTTTAATACATGCGGTCTTACTCGGTCGAATTAAGTGCGTACTCGATCGTGTGGAGGTGTTACTCGATCGATTTGAAGTTGACTCGTGCTCCTCGGTCGAGTAACATTGGTTACTCTGTCGAGTGCCCTTGTTTCGCTGTTTTTTTTATCCATTTTGTTTTTACTCGATCGAGTATTTGGGGTACTCGGTCGGGTAGGATATTACCCGACTGAGTAATTGTCGAAAACTTTATTATCTTATTTTAATTTCCACGTGGGATCTAGATATTATATAATACTTTTATCTTACTTAATTCTTCATTCGTAACATAAAACTTGTTTATCGTCAGACTTGCTTTTTAAGTACGATTCACAACCCCAAATATGCATAAATGAGGAACCTTAGCTTCCCTCTCCATATCTCATATGGAGTTTTATTGGTCGCTTTAGTTGGTTTCGTTTTAGTGGGAAGATTGCAAACAATATGGCAAAACCTAAAAATGAATTAGGATGCTCAGTTAGACTCATCATCGGATGAACCATATCTAATAAAGTTCGATTTATCCTTTTTGCCCCACCATTTAATTGTGGTGTGCCAGGAGGAGTCCACTGTGATACTATATCACAATCTTTCAGGTGTGAATCATATTCATAATTTAAATACTCACCACCACGATCGGATTGTAGGGTTTTGATCGTTTTATCTAGCTCATTTTCTACTTCATGTTGAAATTATTATGCTTCATTAAGTAGACATACCTATATCTATTTAACTCGTCGCTAAAAGTAATGAAGTAATTTTAAACACCTCTAGCTGTGTGGACCGCACACATACGTATGTATAAGGCCTAGTATCTTATTTGCTCTTGCCCCCTTTCTGTAAAAGGAGCACGAGTCATCTTGTCTAAAATGGAAGACTCGCATACTCCATAAGATTCATAATCGAATGTATCTAGAACTTTAGATGAAGCAAGTCTCTTTATGCGTGTTTCGTTTATATGACCTAAACGACAATGCCAAAGATAAGATAGATCGGGATCAGTTGTTTTGAGTTTCTTATTTTGTCCATGATAGACTTCTTTAGCAACATTTAGAACATAAATACCTCCAATAGAAACGACTTCACTATAAACCAAATCATTTAAAGAGATAGTACAACGATTTTTCTTAAATGAAAATGAAAAACCTTCCATGTCTAACACGAAAATGAAGATAATGTTCTTGGTAACAGTGAGTACATAATAATAATTATTCAAATACAACTTTAAACCATTCGCCAAAACAAGTGCATAAGTTCCTATGGAACAGGTTACCTTAATTTCAAATTCGTAGGTCCACGTCACGCTTGGCTAGTGCTTGAGCGACCCCCAACCCCTGTAAATGATTACAAAGGTGAGAGACACAACCGGTATCAAATACCCAAGTAGATGTACTAACATATTTAATGTCTACCATATAGAAATTTAAAGAGAGTATACATGTAGGGGTCACACGTGGAGCCTTCTTGTGCTATTGATATTTGGGAAATAAAATTTCTCATCCAATGCCCTTTGCCATTACAATAATAGCATTGTGCATCGGATTATTTGCCAACGTCTGGCTTTGCTTTACTATAACACCCCCATATACCAAAGAGCCTTACAAGACCTCCTTAGTACATCGGGATGCTACCATCTCGGTTGCTCGAGGTTCTACTTATCAAAAACAACCATAAAAGAACAATGCTGTATTAAATCTATAGTTTAACTCAAGGTTACATCAAACCAAATCTATCCGGCATATCGTCCTAAACCATAATCCAACTGATAAAGTAAAGACAATAATATGAAAGTCTATGACACAAAATAAACGCGGCAGCTAAAACTCGACAGAGGCGATCCCATCAACTCCCCAACGCAAGATCATCGAATTACCTGTTGATCACCTGCTCACCAATCCCCAATAGATCACAACAATTTAGAAAATACAAACAGGGTCAGTCTTTCATAAGCCGATCAATGTACAAGACAAAAAAGTATTCATCAAAGTAACAAAAATTGGAGACCCACCGCAGCGGTCACCTCATCAGCATCAGACTACCACCCCGACCTGCAAAACCACCTATTGATCCCAGAGCGCAGCACTGGGCATCGAAATTCCATCTCACCGCAGTGAGATTCTCGGAAAATTCAAGTGCTCATTCCCCTCGCGGCGGGAGAGGTAGGAGAGCTAAACTCAGGGTGTGGTACGACTCCCCGCGGACCACCCAAATAGTAACGAAGTAACCACCCAAATTCCAATCTCCGAACAGCACCATGATCACAATAGTAACCATCATCATCACAATTATAACCAATATCATCATCAACAAGTAATATATCTCATGACAAAGGTTACCATATAATGAGTAGGAAATCCTACCTTTTTCAAATCTATAGAAAATCACAATCAAGCAATCACTAGAAATCTTTCTCTACAAAGTCTCCCCCTAAACATGCAATTAACATAATCAATACTAATCCTTCTACCCTTTTCCTTGATTCAATTAGGGTTTCAATGGATATTAAATAACAATAATTGTGACAACCCTCGCGATAGCGGAAATAAAACATAACAAGCATGCAATTTATATAGCGGAAAATACGATAGTTTTGAAACTTTTAACATGCCAAAAGAAAAGTACGAGGAATCTCAAATAATTACAAGCTAAAGTATAATATACTACAAAGATATGTAGTCTCTCAAAACGTTATCAAATATCAAAGTTGTTTAGCTAAACTAGCTAAGAAACGTCTAGGGGTGAATCGTCGAGGCCAAAGCCCGCTAGCTCACACACCCGAACCCAAAAAGATAAGCAAAATCCATCCAAGCAACCGTTTCATCCATGAAAACATGAACGTCACCGTCAGTGAGGAGTAACTCCGGGTTCTCCCAGCCATATCACAAGTAACATACTTAAACGGTAATACAAAGTAGAGGCATACAAATATCTATATATACATGTGAATTACGAGAAGTGTAAATAAGCATTTCAATATATAATATATATAAAGATATAGGCGTATGAGGTACAAAACTGTAAGCATCAGATTATAGACAAACTCGGGGAAAACACCCTTAGGTAACTATATACTCACTAGGGCTTACATCTCACCGTTAGAGGCATATACTTGATAAGGTAGAGACTCGACATATAAACCATGCCAAGTCATCCAACGGTCACAAATGATCAACATATAAACATCCATCCAAACGTACGAATATGGTGACAACATCTCTCACGGTTAATGACACACATTAGCACCATATACATAGCAAGTATGATCAATACGCATCCACGGGATAAACATTTCCCTCAACTCATACACGGTTAACATTTCGTATATGTAGACTCAATTCCTCCCGGTATGACGATGATATAAATATCTGATCCTAGTCTAAATCTGGTCGGACTCTCGGAATAAACATGTTTCGATTTTACATGTGATACACATTTCGCATCCAAGACTCGGTCAAACACAGAAGCCGAGTACCCCAAATTCGGTCAACCTTCACGAAAGAGGCGGAAAGAGCACAAGCATCATAAACAAGCGGTACGCTACATGCAATGACACCACCTCGCAAGTATACGACATTTGACAACCGGGTCGATCAACGCAATGCGTTCGCCCCCCAACAACGTCCTGATATCCCCACTAAAACATGCCAGTCACAAAACATAGGTAAAATTTATCATATATTCAAAACATGCGATACAAGCGAATGGGATATCATATATTCAAAACATGAATATTTAAAGCTATTACGTAAATTTATACGACAATTGAACCGTTCAACTTTTATAAATGAAAGTATAAGAAAAGAAGTAGAAGGAGAATTACAGCGTGTGCTAGGCGGTCAACGGGACCGGCCGCTGGCTACCCGGCTGACACCTTAGCAACAATTGATAATTTAATAAAAATACAGGGTGATCCAGCCGGTCAAGTGGACCGGCTGCCGGCTACCAGGCTGAACCATATGTCATTTGAGAAAAAGAGGAAGGATAAAAGGGTGTCTCAGCCGGTCGGCCGACTGAGACTTACATAATACCAAAGTACTTCGAAAATGACAATATCAAGTCAGCCACGTCCCTGCCGGTCAGCCGGCAGCCGGTCGTCCAGCTGAGACCAACATCACACAAAAATCATCACTCATCACCAATGAACATCAACAAACATCAACTATCATCAATACACATTAACAATTATCAACAAACAACAACCATCATCAACAACCACAAAGTCTATGAATACTCATCCTATTCTAAATACATTTACTAACATCGAAAACACATTAAATCACGTATTGATGTCGGGGTCTTGAAAGTCTCCACCTACAATTAGACAACAAAGGATTAATATAATTAGAGTCTTTTATTACCAAATAAGATAGTGGACGATAAGAGGGGAAGATTATGGCGAAAATTAAAGGATTTGGGTAAGTAATGAAGGATTAGTGATGATCTTGAGCTTGATTAAAAATGGGGTTTAGGGTTTTGGTTACTTGTTGAGGAAGAAGGGGTAAGTGGAAAAAGAATGAGGGAGTTAGGGTTTATAAGGGTGAGTGGAGAAATATGGGGGAAAATTCCCATAAGCGCCTTAAGGCGTAACTCACACGGAATTTCGAGTAAAGTCCGATTATGAACTCAGATTTGCTAAATTTGACACGGGAAACTAAGTTCTAGACTAAATAAAAAATTACGCTGAAAAGTATCCGTATAATATTTTTAAAATACAAATAGGGTACATTTGCGGGTGTTACAATCACCCCACCATTTAAAAAGTTTTGCCCTCGAAACTTGAGCAAAAGAAAGATACCTTAATCGAATAGGCTTGGGTATTTAATACGCATAGGAGCTTCCGGTTCCCACGTCTCTTCTACAACATTAGCATATCTCTACAAAAGTTTCACTAAAGAAACCACTTTACTTCTCAACTTTTTGTCCTTGCGATCTAGAATGCGGATTGGCTTCTCTTCAAAGGAAAAATTCTGTTCGAGCTCGGGAGCTTCGGCTTGAAAAACATGGCTTGGGTCACTACTGTACTTCCTCAATTGAAAAACATGGAAGACATCATGAACTTTGTTCAAATTCGGTGGCAAGTCCAACTTGTACGCTACGTCAACAGTTCTTTTCACAATATCAAAGGGTCCAATGTATTTCGGGCTCAATTTACCCTTTACACCAAACCTTTAAACACCCTTTATCGACGATACTTTCAAGAACACTTTATCTCCAACTTCAAATTCTAACGGTCTTCTTCGGACATCGGCATAGGAGTTTTGCCGGTCTTGAGCGGCTTTCATCCTATCACGGATGACCTTCACATGATCAATGGTTTCAACAAGAACATCGGGACCTAAGTCACGAACATCACTCAATTGATTCCAACAAATAGGACTTCGGCATTTTCTTCCATAGAGAGCTCCATAAGGAGCCATCTTAATCGAGGCATGATAACTAAAGTTGTAAGAAAACTCCACCAACGGTAGACTCTTTTCCTAACTAGATTGGAAGTCGAGTACACAAGCCCTATGAAAGTCTTCTAAAGTCTGGATAGTCCTCTCGGTTTGACCATCGGTAGCGGCATGGAATGCGGTAGTCATCAACAACTTACTACCCATGGCTTCTTGTAATGCTTTCCAAAATCTCGAACAGAACCTCGGGTCTCGGTCGGATATGATCTGCTTGGGAACACCATGATATCTGACGATCTCATCTACATAGGCTTTGGCTAGTCGATCTAAACTCCAAGTCTCTTTGATCGGAATGAATCTGGCACTCTTGTGTTTGATTTTCACTTGTTGGCAAGTAAGACATCTTCCAACATAGGACACAACATCACCTTTTAAATTCGGCCACCAAAATTGTAGCTTCAAGTCTTTATACATCTTATCACCTCTGGGGTGGATAGAATAAGGAGAAAGGGGAGCTTCATCAAGATTTCGCTTTCTCAAGTCAAGAGCATTAGGCACGAACATTCGGTCATGGAGTCAAAGGACACCTTTGTCATCGATCTTGAAGTCTTTAGCTTTTTCTTCTAAAAACTTGGCTTGAATAGACTTGTAGGTAGGATCATCAACTCTGCTTTCCCGGATCTCGCGGAGAAGAACGGGTTCGGCAACCATAGCACCAACATAATCAAATCCACGTTCCACGAACTCCAACTCCAACTTTCAAAACTCGGTACAAAGATCATCGGGTAACACCCACATAGCATTCAAGGCATGAGAAGATTTCCTACTAAGAGCATCGGCAACAACATTAGCCTTCCCTTCATGGTATGGCAACTCAAAATCATAGTCATTCACCAATTCCAACCATCTTCTTTGTCTCATATTCAACTCCTTTTGAGTAAATATGTACTTCAAACTCTTGTGATCAGTAAATATGCGTTAATGAACACCAATAAGATAGTGTCTCTACACTCTCAAGGCATGGACAACGGCGGCTAATTCCAGATTATCAGTAGGGTAGTTCACTTCATGAACTCTCAACTGTCTTGCGGCATAAGCAACCACTTTCCTACTTTGCATAAGTACACAACCCAATACCATCTTGGAAGCATCACAATAAACATCAAAGTCTACACCATCTTCAGGTAAAGTCAACACCGGGGCGGTAGTCAACCTTTTCTTTAACTCTTGAAAAGCGGCATCACAAGCTTCATTCCATACAAACTTGGTTTTTTCTTCAACAATTGATTCATCGGTCTAGCAAGCTTTGAGAAATCTTTGTCAAATCGACGATAGTAACCAGCTAAACCAAGAAAACTTCGGACTTCTCTAACATCGGTTGGACCTTTCCAATCCACCACTGCTTCAATCTTACAAGGGTCTACCATCACACCTTCTTTAGAAATTACATGTCCAAGAAAGGACACTCTAGGTAACCAAAATTCACACTTGGAGAATTTGGCAAACCACTTTTGACGACGAAGGACACCCAAAATAGTCCTAAGATGAATAGCATGCACTTCTTTGGTCTTGGAGAAAATAAGGATGTCGTCAATGAAAACCACCACACACTTATCAAGATACTCACTAAAAGTGTGGTTCATTTGATCCATGAAAATAGTGGGAGCATTAGTCAATCCAAATGGCATCACCTTGAACTCAAAGTGACCATATCTTGTACTAAAAGCGGTCTTCGGTATATCGGCATCACGAACGGGAATTTGGTGATATCCGGATCTCAAATCAATCTTGGAAAAAGTAGAAGCACCCTTTAGTTGATCGAACAAATCTTCAATTCTTGGCAAAGGATACTTATTCTTGATCGTAATTCGGTTCAACTCGCGGTAGTCAATACAAAGCCTCATGGAACCATCCTTATTCTTCACAAAGAGAACGGGAGCACCCCAAGGCGAGGCACTCGGTCAAATGAAACCTTTTTCAATCATATCATCAAGTTGCTTCCTTAACTCTTTCAATTTAGTTGGAGCCATACGGTATGGAGCTTTAGCTTTGGGTCCGGATCCGTGCACAAGATCAATGGAAAACTCAACATCACGCTCGGGAGGGATCCCGTGCAAGTCTTCGGGGAATACATCAACAAAGTCACGTAATATAGGTACATATTCAATCTTTGGTAAGGAGGTAGTTGTAGAAGTAACAATACACAAGAACGCTTGGTGACCCTTTCTTACCATACTCACCAACTTCATTGCGGAAATCAATTGCACACCCATTCGGGAATGAGATCCTTTATAGGTTATTCTAACTCCTAAAGGACTCTTTAAATAAATCTTTTGATCTCTACACTCGAATATAGCATGGTACAACGCTAGCCAATCTATACCTAGGATTACATCAAACTCTCCTAGAGGAAACTTAAGGAGATTAGCGGGAAAGATAGTACCCGCAATAGAAATAGGGACATTAGGGTAAAGAGTAGAACAAGAGATAATTTCTCCGGATGGTAAAGATATGGGAGTATCCTCACTAGAAGTAGGCTCGATAGGTAATTTATCAACATAAGTTGAAGACACAAAGGACATAGATGCTCCGGTATCAAAAAGAATAAGACACGGTTGCTCTAAGATTGAGAACATACCTGTAATTATCTCCGATGAGCATCGTCTTCGGCTTGACTTAGAACATAGATAGATCCCTTGGGTTTGGCAATTGGAGGGGGGCAACTTCTGATCGGGGCAATCATCATAACGGTGACCACTCTTCTAGCAAAAGAAGCAAACATAAGGTCGGTTGAAGCATCCTACACCGGGGTGGCGTGGATGTCTACAACGGATGCAAAAGCGACCTTGAGCTTGAGCTTGAGGGGGAGCATAAGGCCTATGAGCCACATTAGAAGTAGCTAGGGGCGAGAAAGGAGCCCTTGCATTTGCACTTGGGGGAGGTGTGAATCTCCGCTTGTTGGCATATGCATTGGAAGACGAGGGAGTAAACGACCTTTTCCCATAGACGTTTGGCCTAGAAGCGAAGGAAGGAGGGGGACTATTCATCATTGCTTCATCCTTTATTGACTTCATGGAGTTCTCGGCCCAAAGGGCATCATCATACAATTTTCCAAAAGACGTAGAGTTTCTCCTTACTTTGGTTTGGAGCAAAGCACTAAGCTTATTACGAAAATAAAAAGCTCGGTCTTCATCATCCTTGATGAGCCTCGGTGCAAAGTGAGCAAGCTTGTTGAATTAAGTGGTGAAGTCTTGAGCCGTCAAGTCACCTTGCTTGAAATCAATCAATTCCTTGAGTCTTTGTTGCTTGAGTTCCTTGGGATAAAATCGGCCTTCAACAAGAGCCTTGAAACATTCCCAATTGAAATTGACTTCATGAGTAGCGGTGGGATTAGTAATCGCCCACCTTGTCGCCTTCCCTCACAAGAAAGTGCTTAGCAATCCTCACTTTGTCTTCTTCACGGACTTGGTACAAGTCGAATTGCTTTTCTATCTCCCGAAAGCACTCCGAGAGCTCGGTAGGGTCCGGTTCTCCACCATACGGCGTAATCTTGCTTCTAGCAATTTGGCTAGCCACCCAAGCATAGCACCCTTGGTGATTGTCTTCTCTATGAGGAGGGGCTTGGTCGGCGTAAGCATTTGCCGCATCTTGTTGATTCCTTAGAACTTGAGTAAAAGGCTCTAGAATGACATTCTCTACAACTCGAGTTCTAACCATCTTCATAAGAGACAAAAACAAATCAAGTTAATCCTAACACTTAGCATAAACAAAGAGACTACCAAGTAAAGTCCTTAATTTCTACCCATCTCTCATTTATTATTTCAAGGTCAAGTAATTTAATTTTAGGGTTCACATGTGTGCGTCGGAAGCGTTAAGGCTCTGATACCAATTGTGACAACCCTCGCGATAGCGGAAATAAAAAATAACAAGCATGCAATTTATATAGCGGAAAATACGATATTTTTTAAACTTTTAACATGCCAAAAGAAAAGTACGAGGAATGTCAAGTAATTATAAGCTAAAGTATAATATACTACAAAGAGATGTAGTCTCTCAAAACGTTATCAAATATCAAAGTTGTTTAGCTAAACTACCTAAGAAACGTCTAGGGGTGAATCGGCGAGGCCAACGCCCGCTATCTCACACCCAATCCCAAAAAGACAAGCAAAATCTAGCCAAGCAACATGTTCGTCCATGAAAACATGAACGCCACCGTCAGTGGGGAGTAACTCCGGGTTCTCCCAGCCATATCACAAGTAACATACTTAAACGGTAATACAAAGTAGAGGCATATATATATATATATATATATATATACATGTGAATTACGAGAAGTATAAATAAGCATTTCAATATATATAAAGATATAGGCGTATGAGGTACAAAACTGTAAGCATTAGATTATAGACAAACTCGGGGAAAACAACCTTAGGCAACAATATACTCACTAGGGCTTGCATCTCACCGTTAGCGGCACATACTTGATAAAGTAGAGACTCGACATATAAACCACGCCAAGTACATAGCTAGTACGAATGGGGTGACAACATCTCTCACGGTTAATGACACGCACTAGCACCATGTGTATAGCAAGTATGATCAATACGCATCCACGGGATAAACATTTCCCTGAACTCATACACGATTAACATTTGGGTATATGTAGACTCAATTCCTCCCGGTAGGACGACGATAAAAATATTCGATCCTAGTCTAAACCTGGCCAGACTCTGGGAATATACTTGTTATGATTCGACATGCGATACACATTTCGCATCTAAGACTCGGTCAAACGCAGAAGCCGAGTACCCCAAATTTGGTCAACCGTCACGAAAGAGGCGGAGAGAGCACAAGCATCATAAACAAGCGCTACGCTACATGCAATGAAACCACCTCGCAAGTATACGACATTTGACAGCCGGGTTGATCAATGCAATGCGTTCGCCTCCCAACAACGTCGTCATACCCCCCCTAAAACAAGCATAGAAGCATTAAGGACACATCTCCTCGTTACGACATTCCAGTCTAACGAGCGAGGAGGTATAGCCGCACTACTACAAAAACAGGCTATGACAACGGTTAAAAACCGTTGTAATATTAAAACGTGGACGTTGTTAAAGCCTCCGTTGTTAAAGGTTTTAACAACGGTTCCAATTTAATGACAACACCGTTGTGAATAGTTTTAACAACGGTAAAAAGTCGTTGTTATTACTAGATAACTGTTGTTAAAACGTGTGAATAATTTTGGTGGGAAAGATACAAAAACGGTTCTGTTAAACAAAACCTTTGTTAAAGGTATGATTAGTTTTGGTGGGAAAGATTACAACAACGATTTAGTTTTTCAAACCCGTTGTGAATATAGCTAATTACAACAGAATATAGTAAAGAAGCCGTTGTGGAAAGTTTTAATAACAACAGGTATATCAGAATACACCGTTGTTAAAACGTGTGAATAGTTTTGGTGGGAAATATGTAACAACGGTCTGTTAAACAAAACCGCTGTTAAAGGTATGATTAGTTTTGGTGGCAAAAAGATTATAACAACGCTTTAGTTTTTCAAACCCATTGTGAATATAGTTAATTACAACGGTGTATAATAAAGACGTCGTTGTGAAAAGTTGTAATAACAACAGGTATTTTAGAATACACCGTTGTTAAAGGTATAATTAGTTTTGGTGGGAAATATGTAACAACGCTTTTAATGGATTTTAAAACACCGTTGTTATTATTTTTATTATTGTTTTGAAAAAATTGTAATTTGTTCCCCTGCCAGTGAAAATCCTGCATAAATCAGCAGCAGTAGCAGCACGCATAAACCATTTTCAGCAGCAGCAAAATGATAAATATATATATATGTATATATAAATCACCAGCAGCAAAATGATATATACAACCCAAATGATCTCCTTAAGAGCAATTCATACTTACAATTTGCTCTAATGACTTCTACAAATTAAAGTTCCCTATCTGCTTCCAAAATAATCTAAGTTTGATTTATTCTTTCTTACAATAATGTTCAAGGACGTATTTACCCCACAAGTTCTTACCTCGTCTATATTTTGCATTTTGTACTCAGGGACATGTGGCGTGCTGATTGCATATTGCGGATAAAACAAATAAAAGACATCGATCAGTAGGGTAACAACAGTATAGGCATACATAGCAACATCGATCATATATAGCAGCAAAGATATCAGCTCTAATGAAAAAAAGTAAATAATAGCTACATTAAACTACTAACTCTTTCTGGAATGTTGATATATCTTCGCCTAATAATCTCCAACATGAAACGACAAACGTAGTATCCACATTGTATGTTATCCGGCTGTTTAGGACCTATTATTACATAAAAAACGAAAAGACGAGAAGGCAATTACCAATTAGTTTAATGCGTAATTAAAAAAGACAGATGTATATACGTAATTAGTTTAATGCACTTAATTATTAAGGTATTGTATTTACGCGTACATACCCCTGTAATCGTAATAAAAGTACGGCCATCATCAGAATCTTCCGTCGGTTGATCGTCGTTTGCTCTTTTCTTCTCAATGGCCCTTTAAAAAAGGAAAGAGGCCGAAAGTCACATAAACTTACTTAATAATAATAATTGAAACTTAATATTATGAGCCAAATCAGTATTATAAACTTACTTAATAATCACCTTCTTAAAGGTCTCGGATGGTTGTTTATGCAAAGAGTCCAACCAAAAGACTTTCTTCTTGGTCGGATTGATCGCTGCTAGCACCCAATGTCTCCTAGATCGAGAGACACATCATTATTAACAAGCACAATATGCATCATAACCAAACATATAAAAATGCAATTGTATTTGGAATCGTAATATTAATTATATATTACACGACTTCATTATAAAGGGCAAGAATGAGCTTTTTATTTTTCACCAATTCCGCAGCAACATAATCTATACGTTCTTCATACGAAATCATCCCGATATGCATAGATAAAAGATTTGGGCACAGGAAACCGTATAGATCAAGTGGATTCTTAGTCTCGGGGATCACAACCGATTTCAAGTACCTACATGACGGTTTACATTCCGATATTAAAAACACTATATCTTAGTCAGAATATTAGAATATTGCATGATTTAATTTATTAAGAAACTTACTTCATCCAAACATATAGGTGTTGGACATCAATCTCGTCAAGGCCAGCCCAAATGGCTAAAATTTCCCATGACAGAATTGCTTGACGTTCTACCCCTACAATATTATCCTCGAGCGGAATAATTATTAATTGCTCGCTTGCTATGCGATCGCCAGCCCTCTTATAAATGTCCATCATCGTCATCGTTCGTACTTTTTCCATGTAAACGTTCCCATCATATTAAGTACGGGATAGACTCCTGACCTCTTTCAGCTCGGGGAAATGATGCGGTTTTCCTTTTGTGCTACCTGTCACAACCTACATGTGGCTAACTAAATTAAGTTGCTCTTTCAATGATGAGGCAATAGTAGAACTTAAAATATCAAGAGAGTTAATTAAATACCTCATCAAGTTGTTGTTTTGACGAGGTAGTAGAAAGATTGTCGATCGAGTTAGACTTATCCATGTTTTTTGTTACCTACAAAACAAAAATATAACATATAAATTTCACTAATTATGTAGGTGATGAACAAAGACAAAAGGCTGGTTAAATTAGATGTATTTTTCTAACCCCGGCTACATTCTGTTGAGTTTTACGCTCACAAGCCATGAAAATGTGGCTTTTAGGCCATTGGACAAAACACTGAACCGCATATGCCAGAATTTGAAGGTCGTCACGGACTGGGACGGGCAGTTTACGGGTTTCACAGCCCTTCAAGGCTTGCTCTATCTCCACTTTTGCATGATTCGGCAAGAGTGGTACGCCATGAACCAAGATGGTTTCCGCTGAGTTCTTGGGCATTGGGTATATCAAACCCCGGGCAACACGAACCACGTCCTTGGATGAAGGGTCGGTGGGAAGAACTATCCGCTTTTTTGTGGCCTGAAGAATACACATTATTAACTAAATACCAAAATATAATAGATATCATAAATGATCTATATTGAGTATATAATGTAAAGTTAGTTACAAGTATAGAAGGCTGGTATAGAAGGTGAATTGTTACAAGCTCTCTATTGATGAAGGTGAATTGTTGCCACAGCCTGACCAGTATAGAAGGCTGGTGGGTAGGCTATTATACTTGAATATGTCCAGACCAGATATTTCATATGCAGTACAACATCTAAGCCAATTTCTAAGTCAGCCTAGAGTACCTCATTTGAATGCTGGCCTACATGTCATCAAATATTTGAAGGGTACTATAAATACAGGGTTGTTCTACAGTGCAGAGTCTGATTTAGCACTGACAGCATATACTGATGCTGATTGGGGCCAGTGTGCGTTTACTTGCAGATCACTAAGTGGGTACTGTACTTATCTAGGGAACTCTTTGGTATCTTGGAAAACAAAGAAATAACCAACAGTGAGCAAGAGCTCAGCAGAGTCTAAGTACAGGTCCATGTCTTATACTGCTTCAGAGATGGTATGGCTTGACAGTTTGTTGCTTGATATGAGGGTCTCCATACCTTAACCTATTCCCCTATTCTGAGACAATAAAGCTGCTGAATATATTTCTCTCAACCCCGTGTTCCATGAGAGAACCAAACACTTGAGTATAGACAGTCACTTTGTGCGTGATAAGCAACAACAAGGGTTTTTGAAAACTCAGCATGTTTTCTCTAGTATTGTTATGATCTAAACCTCTTCTTATATCATCTTCATACTAACTTCTTATAATCTACATACCTCATTATTGTCATCCGTCTTCTCAGCCGGCTCCTCAAGTTGCGTCCCCTTTTCAGAGTTCTTTACCTTATAAAATTAATTAACCAATCAAAGGCATGGCTGCTAGAAAGAACAAATGCAGAGGTTCAAAATGGTTAAGTCGTATTTACCTTATCGGCTTGAGGTATCAAAACCTCAGCAGCATTAGGTACCTCACCCGTCTCATCAAGTTGCGTCCCCTTTTCAGACTCATTTACTTAATAAAATTAACCAATCAAAGGCATGGCTGCTAGAAAGAACAAATTCAGAAAAAAAAAAATAAAAGAAGTCATATTTACCTTATCGACTTGAGGTATTAAAACCTCGGCAGCACTAGGTACCTCACCCATCTTCTCAGTCGTCTCCTCATGTATTGGCAAGGTAGTAGTGTCTGCCTCTTGACCAATCTGTTGCAATACCTCACCCTTTTTAATGACATCCTCCATCATCTTCAATTCTTCTTCGGAAGGCTTGCCTCCAGAATTCATCTTTAGTATCACGGAGGCCAATAACTGAACCTGCACGCCCAAAATGTAGAATCAGCATTTTAAAACAATAACATGTGAATTTTAAATGACAATAACAAATGGTACCATGTCAGCCTTCCCCTTATTTTTCTTCTTTTTTTTCGGGCTAGTTGTCCCATAATGTTTCGTGACTCCGACATGTAATGGGACGCCCCTCAATCGACCTGGATGCTCGGGTCGGCCGATCGCTCTATCAAGAACGCCGTCACGACCACTCGGAGTGAATTTCCCTTCCGCAACCTACTTCAGATCATTCTCCTATAATATATTAAATAATTAAACTTAATTTTATTTTTGTTACTAAAATAAATAGATAGTCAGACAAACAAGAATTAAACAATAAACTTATTAAAAACCCGTCTTAATAAAATAATACTTACTATGTTGGCCAAGAATTCCTGATCATATTCGTTATATGTTCGGGATCCTTTAGGCGTGTGCCCTTCTTTATAAGTAACGTGCCGATTCAAGTCGGTCACTCCCTTTGACACCTACACATTAACTCAAAAATAATATATGTAAACATGTATATGAAGTCCAAGTATGATTAAAAAAATCTAATATATAGATGCTACTTACGAGATTTTCTTCTATCAATCTGTAACCGCCTCGAGAACCATAATATACCCCCCGCTTCTGTGAAATGTTAGCACGATTTCTGGCGCTAACGGTCTTCAAATCATATTAAATTGCAAGTACATGAGATAATTAGAAAATTATAGATACAAGTAGAGTTTTAGAAAAATGTAACCTGAAACTTTTAGAAAAATGTAACCTTAAGTAGAGTTTTAGAAAAATGTAAACATATGACATGGATACTTAACCAGAAACTTTTCAGTAGCTCGTTTCGCCTTATAATTATCCCTTTGTTGCTGAGTGATGTTGGGGTACTTTGTCGGTGGGCTCTTATGCATCTCCCCCGTCTCCTTGTCGACATACAAGTGTAATTTGGCAATGTCACACCTCCACTGCCTTAAGACTGCCGCTGCCTTACGTAATAGATACTTATCATGGCAGTCGAGAATATCGAAAGCTTCCTGCATCATCATCATATATACTAATAAGCGGTTGTCTAATATCATACCTTTATACGAACCTTTATACGGCTTTCTGCCTTACGTAATAGCAACTTCTGCAAAATAAAATGGTGTTTATCTAATGAAATTATCATATTTTTATACGGGTCAAGAGTAACTTCTGCAATACATGATTTATATTCCTCAAATCATCTAAATCAATAGGCGCAAACTGTTTGGTTGTAACTCCAATCCAAGTGGATAAATGGCCAGCATTTGGACCAGTAGGAACACCTTTCACACTCCATTTTATAGGCAGCGGCTGTTTTGCCGCTATAGCTGCAAGGGCTGCAGGGCACTTCGAAGCACCCCACTCACCAGGCTTATCCCCCTTATCATTGTTTTCTATTCTTTTCCGTTTTTCACCAATTATAATCCTAAAACCCTAAGACCTTCAAAAGAAATGAAATAGTAACGGAACAGAGTCATGCATACAGCGATTCTAAAACCCTAAGACCTTAAAATGAATGAAACAGTAACTGAACAAATAAAGAGTCATGCAGAGATTCTAAAACTCTAAAAACTTATAAAGGAATGAAACTAGATGATAAAGAAAACGATAAATAGAAAATGAAAACAAAAAGATGAACTTCAATCTTAAAACCCTAAAGACGAAACACAAAAATTACCTGATAATGAAAATGTAAACAGGATGCTGATAAAGAGAACGAGCAGGATGATGATCAAGAGAACGAGAAGGATAATGATGATAATAAACAAAAAGATTTGTGTTGTAAACGAGGATGATGATGATGATAATGTACGTGATTGTAAATTATTTGTGTGTTTAATTTACTCTATAGGATTGTAAATTATTTGTTATTAAGAGAAACTATTGACAACGGTTATACTAAAAACCACCGTTGTTATCGAGTAATGACAACGGTAACGACACCCGTTGTTATATATTTTCAACAAAATGCGCCAAAAGGAAAAATCTAATAAACACTATGACTTACATCTAATAAACACTATGACAACGGTTTCTTTAGGATGACCCGTTGTTGAAAGTAATAACAACGGTGGTATTATAAAGAACCGTTTTTATAGATTATGTGTTTTTTTTTTGATTTTTCAGATACGCGCGTGCGGTATTAAAATTTGAGGCACGAAAATAAATTGATTAATTACGTTTAATTTATTTAACTTTGCTTTAAATTTAATTAATTTTATAATATATATATAGGTATAGTACATCATAATTGTTATGTTATATAAAGATTTGTATATTATAGGCATAAGTTACGTTTAATTATTAGCTCGGATCAGGTTTGGGAATCAATTCCGATCGGGTTAGATTCGGCGGGTTTGTAATTAACTTTATCGATCGGGTTATTATTAGTTTGGGTCGGGGAGGGTCCTTTCGGCTTTCGTGTCTGTTTCGGGAATGTTTATAATTGGGCGGGTCGTCAATAATTTCCGGGTCAAGCGGATGTGGTTATATATATCGAGTCTTGTGATTCTCGAATCGGGTCATTTCTTTTTAAGCTACTGGCCGGTTATTTTAATCACGCATCACTAACCTGAAACTGATCGGGTGGCCACTTACGGATCGGAGAATCCACTATCTAGGTAGTAGCTATTTCGGGTCGATCGCTTTTGGGTCAGGGGCACGTGTCATCAGGTGGTTTCGGATCGGGTGGTTTCGGAACATGTTGATAATATTATTGATGCAGGATATATAATACTGATGACTTACGGATCATTAACCTCGTACTTTGCAATAACAGATTCATCAATGCATGCAAGTATTATATATACACGTCAATGTTTCCCAAATTAAATAATGAGGTCGATCGACTTCGTTCAAGTACGCTAAAAGGGACAGATATTGATGCATATATATATGCTCAAATTAAAAGGGACGGTTTTTGCTTTTTACCACCTATAATATATTATTGGGTTAAAAAGTTTACAACTTACCACCTATTTAATCCGATCATTATAATCAAATAAATAACTAACCACATAAAATTGAAGAAACTGGCCCCTTACAATATAATAATCCACAGCTATTTTCCATTAATTAATTATCTTTACGGTTTTTGTTATTTATCGTCTCACTTAATTACGTTTTATCAACAAATGGTTATTTTCATATATTGACGGCCATCAAAACTACCCCACATTTATCACTAATTATTACTTATCACCACACCCCACATTATTTATCACTTATTATACTTATTACGTTTTATCAACAAATAAATGGTTACTAGGCCATATTCCGATCTGGTTAGATTCGTAGGGTATGTAACTTTATCGGGTTAGTTTGAGTCAGGGAGCGAGCGAGGGCCGGGTCCTTTCGGCTTTCGTGTCTGTTTCGGGAATGTTAATTCTCGTCGATCATTTTCCAGGTCAAGCGGATGAGGTTATATATCGAGTAGGGTTGTTTTTGCATCACTAACCTGAAACTGTCCGACCCAAAATTAATTAGCTAGTATCGGTTTATTTAATTTAATTCGATAGAAATCTTTATTTATTATCCGCGTGATTATTAAGTATCATTTTCAGGTCGGATCACTTTTAATTAATTAGATCAAACTAATGTAATACAAAGTATTATAATATATATATATATATATATATTAATTATTAGTATACGTGCGTTACTTCAAAATAATCCTAAACCGTAAACCCTAAACCCTAAACCCTAAACCCTTTTATATATATATAGTAGATTATCGCTATTGATCAAACATCAAAATATTGAACATCAACGGAATTAATCATATCAATTCAAACACTTTAAACAACATTCTTTCTCATTGATTTCATTAGGAATAACCTAGATTTTATATTAAAGTACATTACATTCAGCCGACATCAAATAAATAAAGATGTTAAATAATCCGTAACAATTCCGGTTAAGAGTAAAAAGCTTTTCTCACACTGCCACCAACAATCCTGAATTATATTGATGATATTGATGACTTCCGGATCATTAACCTCGTATTTTGCAATAACAGATTCAATGCATGCAAGTACACGTCTTGCATGTAGAGATAAGGTAGGACCGGTACAGCTCAACATATCTCTTGCAGCATCCAACCTGCGTGTATCAGGCCGACGTGGGTAGCCAGAGGACGATGATGAAGACGACGCTTGGTTGACAAGTCGGACTACTTCAAGCCTCTTAATCCAATAATCCCTTCGATGTTCAATGGATCCTTTAATCAATGGGTGATGATCAGCGGGAACTACGTCAAGAGCCTCCTCCTCATCTGCAATCAATTTTATAAGGGTCGTCTCATCGTTGGGAAGGTTACCTGCTGCCATTGATGATGTTAGTTTTTGGATTAATTAATTAGGGTTATGTAATATTTAAAGGAGGGGTTTTGAGGCTGTATTTATAGAGGGGTTATGCTGCCATTGATAATGTTCAATTGATGCTTTAATCAATGCTGGTTCTGCTGTTACAGTTGTTCTGCTGTTGTTTATTCACGGATTTGGACTGCAATATCATTAAATTAAAAATAATAATATTGAGAAATAACAACGGTTATTTGTTAAAAAAACCTGTTGTTATTACTTTCCACAACGGTTTTACTAACTAAATGATCGTGCCTGTCGCAAGCCCGATACAAATATAAATTACCCAGACTAGGCTAATAACAAATTAATGTAATTAGGGAAGTAGGGGTCGATCCTCAAGGAGATGGTGTTTCCTATAGAATGTGAAATGTCTCGCAATTGGGTTTTATCTAACGAGTTTCTGGGTTTTGGGATTATGATGTCTAAACTAACAAAAAGCATAAATGAAAATAAAATAAAAGCAATTAAAGATGAAAGCAATAAAGCAAATGACGAATTAACAATAATGAAAAGCATCTAGGGAAGTAGGTTCACACATGTAGATTGACATATTGATGAAATTGGATATGGAACATGCAAATAATTCATTGTGAGTTCGTAAGAATGATGTGTTCATTACAATCATAGATCAGATGGTCTAGCAGGCTTTTAGGCAATTTACTAGGTCTTAATCCACCATGTCATGCTTTGTCTATTCAATTCGCGTATCTCTACCTTGGAAATGAATTCCATTCTAGTCAATGATTTTGATCAGGAATCGTCAACTATCGTTATAGTCCAAACATGCATAGACACAATATTTTAAAAGCAAAATTTCTTTTATCCAATTAACATCTTTTAATCAATCTAACATGGCTACCCTACACCCTAGAAAGGTGACTACTCACTCATGATAATGTTTATATATAAGATGATGATGAAAATAAAAACTAGGATAGACATGTTTAGTTGGTTTTGACAATATTTTAAGACTCTCTATGTGGCGATAATAACGACGCTAAATTGACAATCTAGGAAATGAAATGACGATTATAACGGTACTAAAATGAATCTAAGATAACATGGATAGAAAATAACAATGAAATGGAAAATATAAAGACATTAAACAAAGGATAAAATAAAATACCTAGGTCACGATCAACAACGAAAGCGATAACAATAATAGAAATCCCTTGCATAGAATAATCGTTCCTTGAATTACAACACTTGAACCCAACAAAGTAGATTACAAAGATTGAAATTTTTATTGATCTAAGCTAAGATTTTGATGTAGAAAGGACAGAAATAAACTAAGAACTAAAGATGAAAAAGAAGAAGAAAATGAGAGAAGAGAGGCTAGTTCTCCCTTCCTCCTAATCTAGGTTTTGTAAAGAGAAATGTAGAAGAGAATTGTGTGAAGAGATGTGAGAGATCAGATGTGTTTAGAAGAGTGGCTGGAGCATCCTTTATATAGCATTAGGGTTTCATGGGGAAGGGGTCGAGCATTGAACATATTGGACAAAAGGTGGAAGTTGAAGCAATTTGCTCGAAGCAGCAAGGATCCCCGATCGGGTACACACTTACCCGATCGGGTAAGTTGTCTTATGGGTCCTTTGACTCTCGTTTCATCTCCCCTTGCATATGACTTGACTTCCAACATCCCCCTTGACCTCTTGAGTTGGGTTTGTTGATAGGGTTTAATGTAAAGCGATGAATTCTTCGCCCAACTGGTTGATCTTCTGACAACTGCGACATCGTCTTTACTTCTTCTCTCTTTTGAATTAGTGAACTTTCTTGAAATGCCTTTCACTTGGTGAAGCTTGCTTCTTCAAATCGTCGGGTTCTAGGCAAATGCTCAGGAATATAGAAAAAACGGCGTAGAAACGTCACTTTCCCTACAAAACAGGTTAGAACATAGGAATTCGCCTAGAAGACGATATTAGCTCATAAAATGGCTTAACAAAGCACAAATGACATACAAAACCGAGCTAAAATGGGGGTTAAAATCATACAAATATTCCCTTATCAAACTCCCCCAAGCTAAACCTTTGCTTGTCCTCAAGCAAACATAACAAACAATACGAGGACAAGGGTTGCAAGCATTGGCTACTACACCATCAAGGGTTGCTTGTCTCTTATTCTAAAATGCGAAAATATAAACAACTAAAATGCAAAATGGGAAAATGCAATCCCTCCCCCAAGCTAAACATCACATTGTCCTCAATGTGAGCACAAAGACTAGAATATGCAACGAGATGCTTAATGGGAATAAGGGTAAAAAGGGAAAAATGAAAGAATAATGAAGCTTACTAGTGAGCGCGTTCTTCCCCAAGCTAGTCTTTTGGACTTGACAAGGAAGGTCTTTAGAGATTCTTCAAAAACTCTTTCATCTGCAAAATAAATCCTAACAAAACAACGAAAAAAGGGACAGGTGAAAGTGGTTTTCTCTTGGTCCTCAGGGTGGATAGGAATTTGGAAGAATCCTGAGTAACCATCTAGATAGCAGAAGTACTTGTGACAAGCTAACCTCTCTAGCATTTGATCAATGAAGGGCAGAGGATAGTGATCTTTTCTAGTTGATTGATTCAGCTTTCTGTAGTCAATACACATACGCCATCCCGTCACAATCCTTGTGGGGATGAGCTCATTCTTTTCATTTTGACTACTGTTGTTCCTCCTTTCTTGGGAACAACTTGAACAGGGCTAACCCATTTAGAGTCAGAGATTGCATAGATTATGCCAGCATCTAGCAATTTCATAACCTCAGTTTTAACTACTTCCTGCATGTTGGGATTAAGACGGCGTTGACCTTGAACGCAAGGTTTTTGGCCTTCTTCTAAGTTGATTCTATGCATGCAAAAGTCGGGGCTTATGCCTGTTAAATCTTCAAGTTTCTATCCTATTGCCTTTTTATGCTTTTTCAAAATAGTCAATAATGAGGTTAACTGATTTTCATCTAAGAGAGCACTCACTATGACTGGGCAATATTTAGATTCATCTAAAAAGGCATATTTTAGATTTGAGGGAAGAGGTTTTAGTTCAGGTTTATGTACTTCTGCCTTGGCAGGAGTATCAATTAAGCTTATGAACTCTTCAACTTCTTCGGACAGTATCTCTTTTCCAGTCAGGTCCTTTTCCAACTCACTGATCTCAAAATTGTAATTCTCAAAGATATCCTCTAACAATAATATTGCTTCTAAAGGATCCTCAATTATTGATGGATACAGAGATTCATCAATAATTGAGTCGACAATATCAAGGAAACAACACGGCTCTTCAAGCATAGGGCTTTTCATTGCACTGTTTAAGTTATAGGTGACTTTATCATCACCTACTTCTAGTGTCAATTTTCCATTCTTGACATCGATTACTGCTCCCTCAGTGTGTAGAAATGGTCTTCCTAAATTAATAGGGATTTGCAAATCTTCAGCCATCTCTAGCACAATGAAATCGACGGGAATAAAAAACCTCCCTACTTTGAGAGGCACATCTTCTAAAACTCCCATAGGTTGTTTTAGAGAACGATCTGCCATTTGCAGAGTGATACTAGTGCATTTGAGAATTCCCATATTCAACTTTTCACATATGGAATAGGGCATGTGGAGTGTAAACTACTAAGGTTCACAAGTTTTAAGTGAACTTGACTAGCTTGACTCAAACTGAGAACAATGTCAAGTAACAAATGGATGTTGTTTTAGAGAGGGTGAGTTGTTTAACTGAAAGACTCAAGGGATATGACTTAGAGACAATCCTCTACAGCAAGGCACAAGAGAAAGGACTCAAGACTGGTTTTAGAGACAGTTTCAAGTGTTACAGCAAAGCACAAACACCCTAGACTAACCTCAACAGCAAGCAAGTTAACCACAGCAAAGCACAGATATAACTTGACTCACAATACAAGGCACTGATCAAACACCTTGGAGATGTATCAGGCTTGTTTCAAACTACAGCTCTTAGCACAAGTTTGATAAAATTGAGTGATTCCTCAAAGTTTAATTCATTCATTCATAAAAGTCTAACTGAAACAAACATACAAGACCTCTTTATATAGAGGGGCTGATAACTTGTGAACCATTGGATGTACAGATCATCCAAGGGCCAACTTAGGATTCATACTACTACTACTGACACTAATTAAGAGCCTCATAATAGGACGAGCTCAACAACTATAAAGAACAGACACAAGACACAAAAAATAGACTGAACAAAAAGCAAATAAAGTAGTTTTGGAGTTTTCCTGAAATGGAAATCTGTTGTTCTTGTTGCCTTGTTGCTTTGCCTGGATGTGTTGCTGCTCCTTGGGACTCCCTACTCTTATTAGAACTTAGATAAGACCTGCCTTGGACGAGGACAAGTTGACTTAAGCAAAAGGAAACCACAATTTGTCTTGTACCTTCTCTGTTTTAATGGTTTGCTGGACTCTAACTTGGGGTGTCAGTTTCATGAGTTTTTGCTAGACTTCAAAAGGATTTGTCCTGGACAAACTTGTAGCTTAGTGGGTTGGCTTGATGGTAGGCCATGGTGGGGGTGGTTGGGATGCTCTGGTGTACCTTCTAGCTGCAGGGTGTGTTAATTGGTCTGCATGAGCATGAATGGTTTTGTTTCTGCTTTGTGTGGGTAATGTGAGTTGTGTTGGGGCTTGGCATGGGTTGTTGAGCCCTGGAATTCCTTTCTCATTGGTGTGGGTTGGCCTGGCTTGATCTTGGCTTGTCATAGTTTGTTGTTTGGACGTTGTAACTCGAGCTTCCATCTGAGGGGTCAAGCTTGTCTTGTTTGTGGTGGTTTGATCATCAAAACCCCTTGGGTGAGCTCCTGCTGCAGCCTCCCCAAGTTGAAAAGGGCTTGACCTCAAGCCTGTGTCTTCCTCACCCTTAGAGTCTTCATAGAAGGGACTAAGATCTCCCACATTGAATGTTCCATGGACTGCATACTCTCCTGGTAGATCAATTTTGTAGGCATTAGGACCTATCTTCTCTATGACTTGAAAAGGACCATCTGCTCTGGGCTCTAGCTTGTTCTTTCTCTTGGAAGGGAACCTTTCTTTCCTTAGGTTGATCCATACTAGGTCTCCTGGTGCAAAGTCTTTCTTGATCTTAGGAACCTTGGCATTCTTCTTGTATAGATCATTAGCTTTCTCAATTTGTTTTCTGACTGATTCATGGAGTTTTAGCATTTGTTCCACCCTCTTCTTGGCATCATAGTGGACTTCTGACCTGCACACATTAGACAAACTCAAAGGCATTAAGGGGTTAGTACCATAGACCACTTCAAAGGGGGAGTGGCCTGTGGCTGCTGATGGAGCTCTATTGAAAGAGAACTCTGCTTGAGCCAACTTCAAGTCCCAATCCTTGAGAGATTTGCTGACTATACACCTCAAGATTCTCCCCAAGGTCTTGTTGGTCACCTCAGTTTGGCCATCAGTTTGAGGGTGATGGGATGTACTAAACAACAACCTAGTGTTAAGCAGCTTCCACAATGTTCTCCAGAAATGGCTCATAAACTTTGTGTCTCTGTCAGACACAATGGTCCTTGGGACTCCATGTAACCTCACCACCTCATCAAGGTATAGCTCTGCTACACTCACAGCATCCTCAGTCTTCTTGCAAGCAATGAAATGTGCCATCTTACTGAACCTATCCACAACCACCATGATAGAATCCTTCCCTCTTGCTGTCCTAGGTAATGCCATTATGAAATCCATACTTACATCCTCCCAAGGCCTACATGGGACTGGTAGGGGAGTGTAAGGTCCTGCTTGGAAAGAACTCTTGGCCTTTTGACAAACTCCACACCTTCTGAGCACTATTTGAACTTCTCCCATCATCTTAGGCCAGTGGAATTGATCTTGTAGTATGTCCACAGTTTTCTGAACCCCAAAGTGTCCTCCAAGGCCACTTCCATGTACCTCCTTGATCAATAGACTCCTATAAGATCCTCTGGGAACACACAGCTTGTTTCCTTTGAACAAGAATCTATTTTGCAGAGTGTAGGGTGAATCAATGGTCCTTGTTCCCTCTTTCTGTGCTAACCAATCTTCTGAAAAGTCTGGATCTTCCTGATACATATCCTTCATGAACTCAAAGCCAAGAACCCTTTGCTCCATGGTTGATAGTAGGGTGTACCTCCTACACAAAGCATCAGCCACCACATTCTGTTTGCCCTCTTTGTATTTGCTAGAAAAGGTGAATGATTGGAGGAACTCTACCCACTTAGCATGCCTATGACTGAGCTTATGTTGACCTCCTATGTACTTCAATGCTTCATGATCAGAGTGTAGGACAAAAGGCTTGGGCTTTAGGTAATGACTCCAATGCCTTAGAGCTCTGACAAAGGCATAGAACTCTTTATCATATGTAGAATAGTTCAGCTTGGCACCACTTAGCTTTTCACTAAAGTAGGCTACAGGTTTCTTCTCTTGGATGAGGACAGCTCCAATTTCCACTCCACTTGCATCACACTCAACCTCAAATAGGCAATCAAAGTTTGGCAACCTGAGGATAGGTGCACTGCACAAAAGCTTCTTCATGTGTTTGAAAGCCTGCAAGGCATTCTCAGTCCAAGTGAACTCTCCTCTCTTCATACATTCAGTGAGGGGTGCTGCAATAGTGCTAAAGTTTTTAATGAACCTCCTATAGAAAGAGGCTAGGCCATGAATCCCTCTTACTTCTGTAATGTTCTTAGGGATAGGCCAAGACTGTACTGCAATGATCTTGTCTTGATCAACTAAAATGCCCCTACCAGATACCACATATCCTAGAAACTTGACTTCCTCAGTCATGAAGGTGCATTTCTCAAGCTTCCCAAAGAGTTTACTCTCCTTAAGTATTTCAAACACAGCCTCAAGATGCTTCAAGTGATCATCCTTGCTCTTGCTGTAGATGAGGATATCATCAAAGTATACCACCACAAATCTCCCTAAGCAAGGCCTAAGCACTTCTGTCATCAATCTCATGAAGGTACTTGGGGCATTTGACAGGCCAAAGGGCATGACAAGCCACTCATAAAGGCCATGCTTTGTTTTGAAGGCTGTCTTCCACTCATCTCCTTCTCTGATCCTCAATTGATGGTAACCTTGCCTCAAATCAATCTTAGAAAAGAACCTTGAGGCACTCAGCTCATCCAACATGTCATCAAGCCTAGGTATAGGGAACCTATACTTGACTGTGATGTTCTTAATAGCCCTGCTATCTATGCACATTCTCCAAGTCCCATCCTTCTTAGGAACCAACAATGCAGGCACAGCACATGGACTTAAAGATTCCCTAACAAATCCTTTACTCATCAACTCTCCAACTTGTTTCTGCAACTCTTGTGTAGCCTTGGGATCACACCTATATGGTGGTCTATTAGGTAGTACAGACCCTGACACAAGGTCTATTTGGTGTTCAATCCCTCTCAAAGGGGGTAAGCCATCAGGAAGTTCCTCTGGAAACACTTCCTTGAACTGATCAATGAGGGGCGTAACATCTGCAAGGATTACCTTAGACTCCTCTTCCTGAACTTCTTTTGATAGCAGCATTACTATAGGTTGCTCCTCACTACACTGTTTGACCATTGCTGACTCAGATAGAAATACAACTCCACTAAAATCCTCAGCCATACTTGGACTTCCATAGCTCTTCTGGTGTGGTGGCAAGGGGGCTAATGTCACCTTCCTGCTCCCATGCTTGAAAGAATAGGTATTGCTTCTTCCTTGGTGTATGGAGCTTTTATCAAACTCCCATGGCCTTCCTAATAGCAAGTGACAGGCATCCATTGGAACCACATCACACAATACTTCATCCTTGTACACACTTCCAATGGAGAAAGGGACCATGCATTGCTTATCCACCTTAACCTCTGCTCCCTTACTCAGCCATCTCAACTTATAGGGGTGAGGGTGATCTTGAGTGCTCAACTTCAGCTTATCAACCATAGTAACAGAAGCCACATTGGTACAACTACCTCCATCTATAATAAGGTTACAAACCCTCCCTTGTATGGTACATCTGCTCCTGAAAATGAGGGACCTTTGATCCTCCTCCAAAGGTATCTGTTGTGAATGCATTACTCTCCATAGGACTAAGCTGTGGCCTGTGTCAGGGAGTGCCACTATTGCCTCCTGACTAGACTCTTCTTCCTCACTCACCACTTCTTCAACCTTAGGCTCATCCCTCTCATACTCAACTAGACCCTCTTTCTGTGACACCCTCAAATTTGCGGAAAGAAAAAAAAATATTTAAATACATAAATGTAAGATGAAAATACATAACGAAGGTGTCATAAAATAAAAAGGGTCATTACAAAACGGAAATAATATTCTACAAAAGAAATATACAAGACGGGAGACATATCTCCCGTATAAATACGGAAATAAAAGAGTGTATAATAATATACAATCTAAGAACCGAATATAGGTACAAGGTAAATACTTCACTCGCTAGCTCGTCAATGTACCCAAAGTATGCATCACAAACCTGCCAACCGCATTAAATATAAACACGGAAGCCACAGTCAGTGGGGAGTAACTCCGAGTTCTCCCAGCCACGAAATGTCGAGTTTAATACAACATGAATAACATAAAAGAGATGTATATGGAAAATACGAAAACTTAAACATATATGATATGCTTTTCATGTTATGAAACAGATAACTAACAAATAACCTAGCATGTGAAAGCTATCATGTGAAACCGATAATACACTATAACTCGAGGTAGGGAAGCTGGTATGCTAGCTCAGAGGTTCCTCTCAGAAACATGGCCTTGATACACTCAAACCCTAATCAACACGTAATCATGTGAATCAATTAACAATCAGTAATCCAAACTCTATCAATCCTAGCCGGCTTGCATCTCACCTTCTAGAACGCATAGAATCATACAAACATGAAAGACTGATACTTCTATAAACAGGCATAAGTTCTTAGGACGGCGATATACTACTTCTGTAACTCGAGGCTATACCACAAGGTAGGAAACACATCCTAGTCCTAGACTGATCAGACCTAGCGACAACAGCTAAACCCATTTCCCTGTTCTCATTACATA